>JACXGI010000200.1:124736-170894 GCA_016801175.1 Esox masquinongy | reverse complement strand
CTCTGAGCCTGGGTCCTCTCTAGGTTTCTTCCTAAATTTCGGCCTTCTTAGGGAGTTTTTCCTAGCCACTGAAATTCAACACTACTGTTGTTTGCTCCTTGGGGTTTTAAGGCCGGGTGTTTTGTAAAAGCACTTTGTGACAACTGCTGATGTAAAAAGGGCTTTATAAATAAATTTGATTGATTGATTGATTGAAGTTTGAGGTTCAATGATATTTTGGATTGACTGAGAGCATTGTGTTTGTTCAACAATAAAATAAATCTTGAGGAATATGATTTGCCTAATAATTGTGCACGCAGTGTATACGTGACCCATTAATGGGTCTCTTCCAGTATAACAATGCCCCCATCCACAGGGCACGAGGGGTCACTGATTTGGTTTAATGAGTATGAAAATGATGTAAATGTTATGGGTAGGCTCTGTTTTCCCTGTCCCAGCCCGTTTTCCTCTTCCCCTTTTCCTTGTATGTGTTGTCTGTGTTTGTCTCCACCTGCTGTGCAAGTGTTGCTCTCACAGAGGATCCAGGCCAAGGGGCGTGGCCACTCTCTCCTGCTCTGTTTCCAGCCAGCTGCAGCTCATTTCCAGTAATTAATCAGCAGATATCAACCCGGGCTGTTCACCTCTTCAGCGCCAGTTCGTTACAACATTACCCGTGGTAACTTGGCTCTGCAAACCCTTAGTTATTCCGCTCCTAGTCTCTATGCGTTCTAGCCAGCTTTATTTCTGTGTGCCTTTGTTAACCTGCATCTCCTCTATCCAGATTGCTGCCTGCTCATCTGCTGCCTGCTTACCTTGCCACTCAGCTTCCATTGCTGCCCGCTCACCTGTTGCCTGCTCACCTCGCCACCCAGCTCTTCTTGCTGCCTGCACACTCCGCCGCTCAGCTCTCAGCACGGCCTGCCTCGCCATTCTACTCTCCTCACCGCTCGCCTCCTGGAGCCACTCAACCCTGAACAATTCCTCTGTTTAATTCCGGTTGTGTGAATAAACACTTTAATTGCCTGCCAGAGTCTGTGTGTCTGTCTCAGCATCTGAGTCACAAACTAGAGCCTAACAGTACATCATATGCTACGAACTTCGCAATTACTAGTTCTCAACCCAATTGAACACCTACTGTATAAGAGATTTGGGACCAACGTGTTAAACAGCACTCTCCACCATCATCAAACACCAAATGAAAAAATCTCCTGGAAGAATGGTGTTCCATCCCTCCAGCAGAGTTCCAAAGACTTGTATAATCTATGCAAAGGTGCACTGAAGCTGTTTTGGTGGCTCGTCTTGGCCCAATTGGTTACTATGACACAATCTTGTTATTTGCATTCATTTGTCAACAGTCTGTATATGGTCACAATCTGTCAAATATTAAAATAACTTCAAAGGCAACTACTGAATTTTTGTAATTCTTGTAATTTTGTAATTATATCCATGAATTTATGTCCTGGTAGTTTAGCTAGCAAATGTAAACTATTTCCAATTGAAAGTAATTTGGCCCCCATTAAGATCAGTAACAATGACTATCATTTCTGTAGAAGCTCTGAATGATAGCCTGATGCAAATCTGATATAGCCACAGTTAGTGGCGTAGTGGTGCCTGGAGAAGTGGGGATATAGTCAATAAGCAGTTCCAGAAAATTATTCTCTATCGTCAAAAGCCATGGTAATGTTGTTTTTGCTGGATAGCTATAGACATTCTATGCCGAACAGAAACATAAACATTTTTTTGACAATAACTTTATTTTTGACATTTGTGGAGGGGCTTCACATTAACAATTAAATAAGTTAATTGTCCGTCAGACAAGTGAGTCAATTTTTTAACGTGATTTTAGCGGCCTCTTGACCAACGGGATACTTAATTTGCAAGGGCACTGAGGCCAAACCAATTGCTTTGGGGGGCCGAAAAACATTTCTGTTAAGACAAACATAAGCAATTACCTAATTACAAATGAATGCTGCTACGATTTCAGACTGATGAAATTGTATTTAACATACATCTTTCCCTCCACGTCCCTCCACTCCGCCTCCCTCCTGAAATACTTTATAGAGAGAAAAATGATTAGATAAATAATTGATGAGATACAACATATCTACAATTAAATATAATAGGTTTCAATACACATATTGCTATGACATTTGCTAATCAAATCAGTCAGACCATTCAATAAATTTGAAATAATTTGGACATGCCTGTCATGATTGGCGTAAGGGTGGAGAGGAAGGAACCAGGCGCAGGCAGATTGGCAGTCGATGACGTATTTTTAATCAAAATAACACCGAGCACCGAAAACATACAAAACAAAGGGATAAACCAAAATGAAAGCCTCACCACGAACATGAACAAACGTAGACAAGCAACAATGACCGACAAATGAGGGGAGCAGAGGAGCAACATTTAAACACATACTAACGACCGGATTGGGACCAGGTGTGGGTGATAATAAAAGACAAGACAAGTCTGGGATGTGTTCGTGTATGAAAAGTAAACCGGGGGAAGCGGGAGATGACGTGGCTGTTCGTCACCTCACCGTCACACTGCCCTGCAGGTACCAAACAAGTGATCCCCCACCTACCCTGTTTGAGGAGACTCACATAGCTATTCTACCTGATCTTAAACTTGTACCATGTACAGTATGTAGAGAGTTTTTAATGTATGGTCCTGTAGAGCTAATAAGAATGCAGACTTGAGGTCCAATGCAACACTTGGTCTCAACAAAGGTCATACTCTTAGTCGTTCTTAAAATATCAAATCACCTTAAATAATCAGCAATTTAGCTAGCTAGCTAACATTAGCTTAATGGATCGTGTCGTGAACTGAACTCGTATCACATTCCGCTTTGCTTTATTATTATATGTGTACTTTCACTGTTGCACACCACCTAACTAAATAGCTATCTAGATATTTATTCATACCGATTTCTAATGATGTATTGCTGTTGTCCATGTCAGTCATCCAGTGTCACGATTAACAAAACAAGCTAGATAGCTAGCTAAATAAACAAGAGAAAACCAATCAGAGAAGAGCTATAATGCTTGCACTTCACATACACATGCCCATATATGGTACTGCCTTGGTAGCCATATTGAATTTTCTATCCGGTGATGTCCCTGTTACCGGGACCACGTTATACCTCTTTGAGTTTGTAATTCAAATAAAACTGCCATTTTGAAAGGTACACACTCCTCCTTCCCTGACTTTTCCTAAATCGGCATATAATACATTGTTCCGTTGTCAGAATTCTAAACTCACCAACAGAAAACTATTTAGAGACTATTTACCTGTTTTTTTATCCTGTTTTCTGACTTAATCAGAAAACAGGTGGGAGTACCGTGCATTCAGTCAATGGATGAATGCGCGTTTGTGACGGTGCGAGAGGAAACCGTGATAACTAATTTGATCTCGTTTAGCTCCATAAACAATTGGGTGAATTAACAAAGGCTTTGCGCAGCTATAAAATTTGATAAAAGGGGCAATTGGCCTTAGATAGATGCAGGCGCAGTGGTTTTTCTACTAGGCAATAATATGCCACATGCTTCCAACCTGACAACCTTTCCAACAAATCTGATTCCTCCTCTTGGTCTTTCCCGATCTCTATACCTCTAATTTCGGTGGCCTGTCTATGCTGTACATTTCTGTAGTCTACACTCCATCATTGTTATGAGGTGAAACTTTGAATATAAATTTGTAGAATTACAAACTTTGTTATATCCCTGGCTTTTCTGATTTTGCCAAAACCACTGAATGATGCACTAAAGGGGGGGTTACCTGGCTCCATTCCAGTCGAATGGTCTCCGGAGATGGGGGAATCCTTTACTCTCCTGAAAACCACCTTAGCTTTGTTCCCAGCCCTCAAGCATCTTGAAAAGACTTTCATACCGGGACCCAAGTCAGCTTGCATGGATCCAAGCAGAAAGCACTATGGGATTTTGACTATTCTTCCTGTGTCCTACTGTGTCCCTTCTGCTTGCATCTTTGCTCTTGCACAAATCTTGAATCTCAGGAGAACGTTTATCTATGATACTTATACTGTAATTGTAATACACGCTTCATATATTAAATTCATGTGTTACATTAATTAATTGACTATTTGGAATTAATCTAAAACGGGTCCAATTTCCAGTTCCTTCAAGACGCATCCAGGTGGATCCAGGAAAAAAAAAACGGGCTGTCCAGGGATTTCCTGTACCAACCATTCTCAAGGCCCTGCAACGGTTCCTTGGGATGGCTGGGTGGTAACATCGATTAGTGCCAAACCCTTCTAAAAACTATTTCATTTCAATGATAAAACTGTCATTTTAATAATAACACTTAGGAAGGGGAACATAACAACAGTTAGCAAGCTCGCTATCTACTAACAACCAACTTCCAATCCAACTGTCATGAACTTGAAAACAAACAAGCAAGCAAATAGCAACATAGAAGCCTTTCTTTATAAAACAATACTGAATCAACATTGGAAGAGTTCCTACAATTCCTAACAGGCTTCAATGAGAAAACCTTGATACAATCAAGTAAGGATCTTAATCAAGCAAAGGAAATAATATTTGAACACAACAATAATAGCTATCTTGGTAAAGTTAACAGCTGCTGGTTGCCATGGAGACATGCTACAATGTAGCAGAATGCAACAAGAAACTGAACATTGAACAGAGTAGAGAGGTTCGAAAGGAACATTGAACAGAGCAGAGAACATTGAACAGAGCAATATCCCACAAACTGCAAGAGTTACAATGCAAAGAAGAAACACAAAGAAAAGATTATACAGTGGATATAAAAACTCTACACGCCCCTGTTAAAATGCCAGGTTCTTCTGATGTAAAAGAATGAGACAAAGATAAATCAAGTCAGAACTTTTTCCACCTTTAATGTAACCTATAACGTGAATAATTCCATTGAAAAACTAACTGAAATCTTCGAGGGGGAAAAATGAAAAATAAAAACCCTACAATAACCTGGTTCTGTGTAATAATGTAGAATTTTAAATGTATTATGAAGGTATGTTTCATTGAAAGTTATATGCGCCTAGGTAAGATAGCAATAGGAACACCTGTGTTTAGTTTCTCACTTTCAGTAAGGTTGAGCTCTGATATCCACAGGAATGTTTACATTGACAATCTGGCATGGGGGTTATCGTCTTGGAAACATAATCTTTGCTAGGTAGACACGCCCTTCAATGTATATATCAGCTAGTAACCAGCTTTACAGTGAGAAATCTTTGGAAAATTCATTGAAACAGGACAACTCTGCTGCATTATTCCAATAAATACAGAATGTATTTTCTCCCTTGATTAGTGGGAGTTCTCTATTATTTAACCACCAAACGTAACCGCTAAATTCTAATATAATGGAAAACCCTCATATCATGTATGTGGACTTTGGCCAGAAAAACAAACAAAAAACCAAGAAGAATGTATTCCACAGCAATACATTTAAACCCTGGAAGTCTGTTATCTGCAAACACTATCCCTGTGTGTTTGGAGAAAGTATTGGCCGTGGTGGCAGACTATCTGTGAAGATGGTAACCTGGACACAGACAAACATGTCCTAATAATGACTTATTTTACAAAGGGAACAGTGCTTCTACAAGGTACTGAAGCAAACTTAAACTCCTTTGAAGAAGTGTTTCCTTTGCTTAAGGCGGAAGTAGAGAGCCAAGACGGCCACCATAGACTTGATCCTGAGAGTGACATTGAGGACAACCCAGACATGGATGCCCCCCTTCACATCACTGTCCCTATCGCACCAACCATCTCTGACATACAGATAAGAGAATGCCTGTCACTACTGGAGATGGACGGCTGAATTGAAAGAGTTCACTCAAGCCATGCTCACCGACCCACTGGGCAGTTCCCTCCAGCAGCCAAAGAAAGAAAACTAGATCACCATCACAAAGCTCAGAGAGACCCTAAAAGAACTCAGAGACGACAACAAGGGCCTGCATGCACAGATGGTCAAGCTAAAAGAAAACACAGATAAACGAGAGAGAAAACACACCAGAGAGCTGCAACTCCTCAAAGACCAATTCTCATCATCTCCTATATACCTGCATGTAGAGACACAGACCACCACCTCTGATGCCACAACACTGCCTCCCTTGCACTGCACCCCACTCTACCGCCTGTACACCATCAACACCTAACATAAACCAGTAGTAAATATAGGGTGGCTTTTGTCGCTTTGGTGATTTATGACCCCTGGTGGGCGGGGCTTCCAATTTGATTTGACAGGTAAGTGGGACTTCCGGTTTGCTGGGTGGGACTTCCTGTGTGACATGTGTTAGGGCGGAACTTCCGGAATGACGTATTGCATTTGGATGACGCACAACTGCATTTGGACAACGCACGTCATGCTTATGTGTTGTCCAAATGCAATAGACATTTCATTTTGATGGTGTAAACTTGTGCATCGTCCAAATGCAATAGACATTTCATTTGAATTGTGTGAAAATGTACATCGTCCAAATGCAATAGACATTTCATTTAGATGGTGTGAAGTTATACATAGTCCAAATGCAATAGACATTTCATTTAGATGGTGTGAAGTTATACATAGTCCAAATGCAATAGACATTTCATTTGAATGGTGTGAAGTTAAACATAGTCCAAATGCAATAGACATTTCATTTGGATGGTGTGAAGTTGTGCGTCGTCCAAACGCAAGACATTTCATTTGGATGGTGTGAAGTTATACATCGTCCAAATGCAATAGACATTTCATTTGGATTGTGTGAAGTTATACATAGTCCAAATGCAATAGACATTTCATTTGGATGGTGTGAAGTTATACATAGTCCAAATGCAATAGACATTTCATTTGGATGGTGTGAAGTTGTGCATCGTCCAAGTGCAATAGGGCGGGACCTAACCCATTTGATAGAGCTGTCCTCATTGGACTGTAGTGATTTATGCTTGGAACACTGTGTTTGGACACTTGAGTGCAAACTATCCGATGAGCGCTGTCAATCAAGTAGCACACAAAAGTGCTACTTGATACATAATTGGGTCGCTTTGAGAACTCTTTAACCAGAGAATTTATTTTGCTTACATGTGGCCTGTTTTCAGTTACTTTCATCGCGACAACCACATGATCAGGTGGAGGACCGGAGAAGTGTGGGTGTCTTGAAATAGAGGAGACAATTACCTTACCATTGGCCTGCTACATTTTGGCCTAGGCTATATATATTTTTGGGGGGTGTCGGGAGTAATGTGTTATTACTAACGTTAAATCCGATTATAACGGGGAAGTGGAGAACACGCCTTGAGTTGTGTGTGTTTTGTCCAGCCTGCGCGACCAGGCCCAACTCCCTCTGTTTAACACCTTGCGTCTGTGTATTTTATCGGCAACTAAAAAACATTGTTACGGAGAAATATGTATCTTTCTGGACGTTTTCAAACGGGTCTAAGACATAACTTGTAAAGGCTTACACCTACTATTGAGCTAGAGGATGGTGCTGGCAGCCTGGCACAACCAAGGACACACAAACTTTTCCTGTCCTCCACCTGATCATGGGGTTGTCACAATGATCATGCGGTTCTACCCATATTCTTCATATTTCCCATCCTACTCTTTTACATTGTATATTATTGCTATATATTTACCTTTATATATTTCTTAATTCTTACTACGTAGATGTCAGGTGCCATGTCACAAGAATTTCATTGTGCAGGAGGACGCTGTGTTATTCGGTGCATTTGATAAATAAACTTTGAACTTGAACTACACTAGTTGAAAAACTTGTAATAACCCAGAGGAATATCTGACTAGTAGTATTGGCGAGATTGCCAGGTTAACAGATACAGATCTTGATGATGTTTTAGATAACATTTGCAGTGACAATAAACTTGGATGACAAGATGTGAAATACTGCTCAATGTCATCTTACTCGATATTATGCCACGAAGAATATGACTGATAGTTTTTCTCCGTAAAACATGCAAGGCATTTTTCCAAAATCACAAAGCACATCTTGCTCTCTTTCTAAACAAATTAGCTCAATATATTAGGCTAGTTTTGGGAGTTGAAAGAAAACATTTGCAGTATTAAGCCCATTCAAATGTATAGTTTCTAAGTGGCTCGACAATTAGAGAAGGGGTGCATATGAACCTAATACAGTAGGTTCAAGTATGCCTGTTCAGTTAGGCATCTTGCCTTGTCCTCCAACATTGACCACTGACCAACAGTAGCAACCGGTCAATAGATGATAACGAAGTTGCACAACGCACTTGTTTTGGCAACACTGCGCGCTTGTTTTGCCTGCATAAATGCATGGCGACTAAAACGCAGTAATCCCTTAGCCCAACTGGCGGAGAATAGAACGGAAAAAGCGATTTCAGATACAGATTGCGTAGGCCAATGTCTACTTGTAGTCTGCCTACTACATTTAGGCCTATTTAATTTTTTTGGGGGGGGGGTGTCGGGAGTAATGTGTAATTATGAATGTTTTAACACCTTGCGTCTGTGTTTTATAGGCAACTAAAAAACATTGCTACAGTGAAATCTTTATCTTTCTGGACGTTTTCAAACGGCTCTCAGACATAACTTGTCAAGGCTTACGCCTACTATTGAGCTATAGAATGGTGCTGGCAGCACGGACACACACTTCTTCAGTCCTCCACCTGATCATGTGGTTGCCGCAATGAAAGTAACTGAAAACAGGCCACATGCAAGCAAAATAAATTCTCTGGTTAGAGTTCTCAAAGCGACCCAATTGTGTATCCATAACGGACAGGGAAGCAATGGAACTTGTTACTGTACTACTTGATTGACAGCGCTCATCGGATAGTTTGCACTCAAGTGTCCAATCACAGTGTTCCAAGCATAAAACACTGCAGTCCAATGAGGACAGCTCTATCAAATGGGTTAGGTCCAGCCCCATTGCATTTGGACGATGTACTACTTTATCATGAGCTGAACTCAAAGATCTAAGACTTTTTCTATGTACACAAAAGGCCTATTTCTCTCAAATATTGTTCACAAATCTGTCTAAATCTGTGTTAGTGAGCACTTCTTCTTTGCCGAGATAATCCATCCACCTCACAGGTGTGGCATATCAAGATGCTGATTAGACGGCATGATTATTGCACAGGTGTGCCTTAGGCTGGCCACAATAAAAGGCCACTCTAAAATGTGCAGTTTCATCACACAGCACAATGCCACAGATGTTACAAGTGTTGAAGGAGCGTGTCAGAGAATTTGGCAGTACATCCAACCGGCCTCATAACCGCAGACCATGTGTAACCACACCAGTCCAGGACCTCCACATCCAGCATCTTCACCTCCAAGATCGTCTGAGGCCAGCCACCCGGACAGCTGCTGCAACAATCGGTTTGCATAACCAAAGAATTTCTGCACAAACTGTCAGGAACCGTATCAGGGAAGCTCATCTGCATGCTTGTTGTCTTCATCGGGGTCTCGTGTTATGGACAACGAACACAGGTGCATTTTATTGATGGAATTTAGAATGCACAGAGATACCGTGACGAGATCCTGAGGCCCATTGTTGTGCCATTCATCCACGACCATCACCTTATGTTGCAGCATGATAATGCATGGCCCCACGTTGCAAGGATCTGTGCACAATTCCTGGAAGCTGAAAACATCCCAGTTCTTGCATGGCCAGCATACTCACCGGACATGTCACCCATTGAGCATGTTTGGAATGCTCTGGATCGGCGTATACGACAGCGTGTTCCAGGTCCTGCCAATATCCAGCAACTTCGCACAGCCATTGAAGAGGAGTGGACCAACATTCCACAGGCCACAATCAACAACCTGATCAACTCTATGCGAAGGAGTTGCACTGCGTGAGGCAAATGGTGGTCACACCAGATACTGACTGGTTTTCGGAACCCCCCGGACCCCCCCAATACAGTAAAACTACACATTTTAGAGTGGCCTTTTATTGTGGCCAGCCTAAGGCACACCTGTGCAATAATCATGCTGTCTAATCAGCATCTTGATATGCCACACCTGTGAGGTGGATGGATTATCTCGGCAAAGGAGAAGTGCTCACTAACACAAATTTATACAGATTTGTGAACAATATTTGGGAGAAATAGGCCTTTTGTGTACATAGAAAAGTCTTAGATCTTTGAGTTCAGCTTATGGTAAATGGGGGCAAAAACAAAAGTGTTGCGTTTATAATTTTGTTCAGTGTATTTAAGTATTTAATTATTTATATATTTGTTTCATATTATGGCACATTTAGTCCTCCATATTATAACAGTAGCGAGGTGTTTGATGTTTAACAAATGGGTCTTAGGGTTCCAGAATGTTAAATTCCCAGGCAATAAATAAGCGTTATATCAGCGGCAACATGTTTGATGTTTAACAAAAGGGTGCCAGGGTTTAGCAATGCTAAATTCCCCAGAATTTTATGATAAGTGCTACAACAGATGTCCTACAACTAGTGGGTGTTAACCTTTTATGTTTTACAATGCGTGTGTAGCATGGATTTTTCCCACAAGCACAAAATTTCCTGTGTGAAATCTTGCTTTTTTGTGTAAGATATAAAGAAGGGGTCGGGACTTACAATTTTGGAGAGTTTCAGCCCATTTTTTATTTTAACATGAGATGGGCATTAAGATTGAATCTGCCCATTGTAATGGTTCCTAAAATAGCCATTAGTGCAAACTGTACTATATGCAGGTTGATAAACATCCCGTGTTTCACACAAGGTTTGTAATCCACCAAAGCACTACGGTAAACACATCACATAAGCAATGCTATTATTCTGAAGGAACAAACAACGCCTGGGTCGAACACACATTATGACTAGGTTGATTGTATCGTGGTTGGGTTTAAAATATTGTAAAAAATAAAAACAATGATTTTGGTACGTGTTTGAATGAGCAATGATGATTTGTGAAATCAAAATGGGTATTTTAAGTCAGCATTCACTTTTGAATTGCATTATATGGCAAAAAGTTACAAAGTTACATTGATTTTAAATTTGCGTTACAAAGTTGATTTTAAATTTGCATGAATAACAGTGATTCGTTGACAGGTCAAGATATGTTATTTCAGGTAAACAAATCTTTTGTAAGCGCGTCTTCTTAAAACGTAAGAGCATTAACGCAAGATTGTTTTCTTCATATTGGCAGAAATGTTTAACAGGCAACGATGCTTACAAACTGTAGTATTTGCGAATTTGAGAATACGTGTGTGTGGATGTGGTGCTTCCGGGTAAGATGTGTTGCGTTCTTGTAATGATTTAAAGCAAGTCGTGAAATCAAATTTTTGATTGCTGCATTATGTACTTACGTTTGTTAAATGTTGTTTGAAGTGATTAATGGCAATATTAAGATAAACGCTGGCTAGTGTATGTAAGCAGATGAGTTGGTCGTTAATAGATAAAATTAAATGGCGTGATACCAAGGCTGAGCCTGTCACGGTTGTGGAGGCAGGACGCTGGCGCAGTAGTAGAAACCCACAGTTTAATGAAGAAAAACAAAAATAAAGCAGCAACTGACCGCATTGAGCAGCAAGCACAAACACAAAACCAATGATCCACACCGGGTGTGTACAAACACTGAACATAAATAGGTTCCCCAATTGGAGGCAACGATCTACACCTGCCTCCAATTGGGGAGACCAAAATGGCATTAGAGGTGCCTAGAGGCACCACTTTCTGTCCGGTCCAGACTATGGCCCTAGCCCAGCGCAGAGATGGCTAGGGGCATAGCCAGGACGTGACAGAGCCGCGATAACGAGAACGGCGTTTCTACCAGAGCGAGAGTATCATTGTGGTTGTCAAATGTGTACAAATAGTTAAACTGTATCCATATCGTAAACAACTATCTGAACTAAATAGTTAAGCTTTATACACAATTTTAATCATTGTAACCGGTACAGTTCTAATGTGAAGAACGATGACGTATATCCACTGACAAATGTAAGAAGCGTGACCTGCTGGAGGCATCCGGGTTGTGTTGTCATTATTAAATCTGCGGCTGCCACAGAAGACAACTGTTGTTCCAGCGTGGAGTAAGCCATTTACATAGTAAGTATGTCACGTGAGGGTTGCTGACTACGTCACCTAGGGTTTAAATAGAGGAATAGAACCTCTACTAATAAGTTAACACTACAAGACACCCAGCTGGTTCTATTCTGGATTTTGCCACACACACAGACCAATATATCAGTTGGAACAATTTATTAATAAATGTATAAAAGTTCCTCAAAAAGATAGTTAGCAAAGTCTGTATCAAAATGATTTAAAAATATTAAAACTGAACATCCAGGGTCGAGGAAGCAGGGCTGTAGAAGTCGGTACTGTCTCTTTAGGGATAGGCACAACCTGGCAGAGGGCAGCGGGGCTCGCGTGATGAAGTCACCGTCTTCCGCCTTCCTCTTGAGAGGGAAAGAGAGAGAACCCAATTTCGGCTTTTAACCAGGAATTAGTTTGAAGGAGCAGATAGGACAGGTACTTGCCTTATATCCAACAAATCGTCATTTGCGTGATCTCTAGCGATTTACCGGCTGCACACCACAGGCAGGGCTTTCCTCAATTCTGGGCCGGGCCGTTCCCTCCGTCTTTCGTTTCCCTCGCTTCCCTAATGAGATTTCGGAAATCCTTTTATTTGCTGCTCGGCCAATCACTGCAGCCATCTCGTCAGCAGAGGGGAGATGAAGATCAGGTGGAGTGGGTGGGTCGGACGTAGTGAGCTGTCAAACTGCAGTAAACAATGTTCTTGCCACCAAAACAAAACCCACGTGTACGAAACCAAAACAACTCATGTGACAACGGCACACACCCAATACAGTGCCGCAAACATAAAACAGGTTACATATTAAAACACTGCAAATTCCTATAGATACAAACATTAACTCATAAATACGGGCAAAAATTAAATAATTGATTGATGGGAGATTGATCAGACTACAGTCTTAGTTGCATTCTGTGACAAGTATAAGTTATTTTATTTGAAAGAACTGATTTGAATTCTGTTGCAATTATAAACGCTAACAAATGACATAAATGACCTTTTTAAGAATGTATAAAACAATGACATAATGGAGCAACCCATGTGCTTTTATCTTACTTTCATATTGTCTGTTTTATATCTCTGGTTTAGGTTGAGTGGAATTAAACCCAGCCTTGTTTGGAAAACAAATTTTTGGACCAACTAACCTTGGTAAGTAGACTTTTAACATTATTAATAATCAACTTTAAATACCTGTATATGCTTGGTGTTCTGTTAACACTCTGTCTTTATTTCAGACCAAGTAACCAACATCAGTGTCAGTTGGACTGCATGGTTGTGATCTTACACATCCTGAACAGATACTTTTTATGTAAGTCTAATTATTTTACAGACATTTTCAACATTGTACTAAAATAAAGCTCAAACACTATTGATAGATCAGATTATCAAAGTTTCAAAACAGCGAGGACCCCCACCCCAGAACCATCTTTATGTACTTACATGACTATGGCATCACAAACCTGAAGGGTTTTCTGGGGGTGTCATAAGTCTGCGAGTGGTGTTATACAGGTTTTAACACCCGCGGTGATCGTGGCTGTAAACATAGCTGTAGTGTTTGCCTTCATAAAGATTGTCATACCCAACCTCGTAACACAAACCAGTGCCCGGACTGTAAGCGGATATGTTATTCTAACTTTTATGTTATTCTAAAGTTCGACAAAGGTGCAGGTCATTGGGTTAGCAGGTGTGACCATAAAAAATACTGTGTCGATTGTGGTTAATATAATAACAATAATAATAATAATACATTATATTTATATAGCGCTTTTCAGGGACCCAAAGACGCTGTACAATATTGACATGGAACAGAAAACAAACAGAAACAAAAGAAATACTATGAGAAAACAACAAAGATTGAGAGTGTGGGATTTGGCATGGCTATGGGTAGGCAATTTTGAACAGATGAGTCTTGATGCGTTGCTGGAAGATGGGAATAGTCTCAGAGTCACGGATGGTTTTGGGGAGAGAGTTCCAGAGCCTAGGAGCAACCCTTGAGAATGCCCTGTCACCAAAGCCTTTGAGCTTGGACTTGGGGATTATGAGGTGGCCTGCAGTACTGGAACGGAGTGTGTGTGTTGGTTGATATGGAAGAAGAAGGTCGGAGAGGTAGGCAGGGGCAGTATTGTTTAGGGCTAAATATGTCAATAGGAGGATCTTGTAGTTGATGCGTTGGGAGAAAGGAAGCCAGTGTAACTCGCAGAGGATAGGGGTGATAAGCTGCCGGGACTTGGTGTGACTGAGTAGTCTGGCCGCAGAGTTTTGAACCATTTGGAGCTTATGGAGGGATGTAGATTTGATGCCGTAAGTAGGGAGTTGCAGTAGTCAAGACGGGAGTTAATGAATGCATGTATTAGGGTTTCAACAGCAAGACGGGAGAGGGAAGGTCTGAGTTTGGCGATGTTGCGAAGATGGAAGTATGAAGATTTTACAGTCTGTTTGACGTGCTGATCAAAGGAGAGTGTAGAGTCCAGAATGACGCCAAGGTTACGTGCGTGCGTGGAGAAACAACGGTGTCATCGATGCTGAGATTGAAAGTGCCAGTTTTGTTGAGGGTGGATTTGGTCCCAATGAGTATGAGTTCTGTTTTGTCGCTGTTCAGTTTGAGGAAGTTGTCCTTCATCCATGCTTTTATTGCAGTCAGGCAGGATTCAATATGGGTCAGAGGTGGGTTAGTGAGAGACTTGGTGGCTAGATATATTTGTGTATCATCAGCATAGCAGTGGAAATTAAGGTTGAAGTGACAGAGGATTTGACCAAGGGGAAGGATGTAGATGATGAAGAGTAGGGGACCAAGTACTGAGCCCTGGCGGACACCTTGAGTGACTGTGGCTGAATCTGAGTTTAGGCCTTTGAGTTGAAATGGGTTTGGTTAGTGAGATATGAATTCAGCCAGGCGAGTGCAGTTCCCTCAACACCCAGCCCCTCGAGCCTGGTGAGCAGAATCTGGTGGTTAACGGTGTCAAAGGCACTCAGGTCGAGGAGAATCAGGATGTTGAGGGAACCGGCATCAGCAGAGAGGAGAAGGTCATTGATGACTTTGAGGAGTGCAGTTTCTGTGCTATGGATTGGATTGGTTATCAATATACCATTAGTATTACCAACTATAAAACGCACAAGTGCATGGCTAACATGTGTCCCAATTGTAATGTGGATCTGACTGTTTAATTGAATCATCAGTGTTTCATAAAACCCTCTAAACTCGAGGACCCCAGTGAGCGCTACATATTTTAGGATTTTGAGACAATTGCCAATCCTGTGAACGGCATACACACTGCAAATTTTGTGTGTGCAATAAGCTTTGATAACGAGACGTGGTGTTTGGCTGGAGATGGCTGTGTCGCGGCTTTTTTCCAAAAGTTTAGACAGACGAAATATACTGACTAAACCTTTATTGCACACAATTCAAATGGATTTGATGGTTACATCTTGATGCAGTACCTTGCTAACAATGGTATTGGCACGACACTTATTGCTAATGGTAGCAAGTTTAGCCACTACATTTTTTCCACAAAATCAACACAAAATCTGGGTTACACAAAATCAACCACGTAACGGCCATATTTTTATTGCCCCTTTCACAACAGCTTACGCTAGACTCGAGTTGTATTCACTCTTGGAGAAGTTGGATAGACGTGTGCTCTACACAGACACTGATTCACTGATCTTTGTCACATGCCTAGGGCTGTCACGATTTCAGATTTTCACTACACAATTATCGTGGCCAAAATAATTTACGGTAACGATATTATTGCGGTATCTGTAGACAATTTGAAGAAAAAAAACGCTATCAGTCATATTCATCTTCAACTTTTTTTTCTCTTTTTTTGCAAATGAATTACACTCAAAATACGAGTGTATGGATGTGGATGAGAGTCTGTAACCATAACTGTACAAATAAAAAAAATAAAAGCGTACAAAAAGAACAATTACACTTAATGGATATTGAAAAGGCAACCAGATGAAATGATAAACAAAAGATCCACAAAGCCTAACACCGAGAGAAGTGTTTGTAAAATACAAAACATTTTCGCCTAGTGAATAGGCTACGAAAAGGGGTTGATTCAAACACTAGTGTATAGGTCCAGTGTATAGGTCCAGGCTCATAGTTTAAGCAAATGCATACTTTGTCCATGAATAAGCTATGGTAAAACCGAGAGGAATTTTTGGTAACAAAACGCCGTTTTTTTCCCTGTAAATAGGCAAAAACGGCGTGACTTTGCGGAGCTCTCCCAGGTGTTCTAGTGGGGCTAACAAGTTGAATTCAATGCCAGTGCTTAGGTCCAGTCTCCTTGTTTTATTTGGACTGCATGCATTGCAACGTGCATTGTTTGTCTATAGGTGACAAGAATAAGGTATCAAAAAACCAAGAGAGGTTTTTAGAAAAATACAACTTCAGTTTCACCTAGGGAATACGATATTATCTTATGTGTATTATTAACATGATATCAATATTTAATTTTTTAAATATCACGGTTATCGTCAATACCAGTATATCGCGACACCCCTACACACGCCACGGGGATTGGAGTGCCCCCAATAAGTCCGTTCTTGGGTGCCTTGACCGATGAGTTACCAGATTGTGACAGCATTGCACAATTTGTTAGCTGGGCACATTATCCTGCTGAAAGAGGCCAATGCCATCAGGGAATACTGTTGCCATGAAAGGGTTCACATGGTCTGCAACAATGCTCAGGTAAGTGGTATGTGTCAAAGTAACATCCACATGAATGGCAGGACCCAAGGTTTCCCAGCAGAACATTGCCCAAAGCATCACACTGCCTCCGCCGGCTTGCCTTCTTCCCATAGTGCATCCTGGTGCCATGTGTTCTCCAGGTAAGCGACGCACACGCACCCAGCCATCCACGTGATGTCAAAGGAAATGTGATTCATCAGACCAGGCCACCTTCTTCCATTAATTTGTGGTCAAGTTCTGATGCTCACATGCCCATTGTAGGCGCTTTCAGCAGTGGACAAGGGTCAGCATGACTGACTGGTCTGCGGCTACGCAGCCCCATACGCAACAAACTGCAATGCACTGTGTGTTCTGACACCTTTCTATCAGTACTAGCATGACATTTTTCAGCAATTTGAGCTACAGTAGCTCGTCTGTTCACTCAGTCAGAACAACCGGGCTCACCACAGACCACTGCCCCACCACCATACCAACCACAGTGCAAAGGTACCGACGTAGCAGTACCTGGGGTCCACCTGTCCACCGACCCCCTCCTGTTGTTGCCTAGCCTGTGCATCCGGTAGCCAAACCAGCTCAACCTGCTGCATCAGAACCAACTGAAATTAGAGATGTTCCAAATCCTTTGAAATAGGCTACTGGGGCAGTAGTATCCCCACTGAAGTACAACATGTAAGATCAGAAGTATAAGGAATGTTTATTTGTTTATAAAAATTTTCTAATAACACCTAAAGCATTGTTATATTTTTAAATTACTTTCTATAAGGTTATTTTTACAGTCTTTCCTACTTAAAAAGTTCACTTTGATCATTTTAAATGCATAAAATAAGTTCTTGAAACATTAAGGGACTTTCCTCGTCAAACTTTGGTCTGAAGAGTACAAATCCTGAATTCCTCAAATATATTAAAATACTGATATTGTTATTTTAACAGAAACCTGGTGTCATGCAGACATGATTACTCATTGTCCCTCGGGATATAATGAAGTGTTATTGCACACAGTTAAACTGAGCACAGTACGTAGGGGAAGAAAGTCTGGAGGAATTTTGGTGTGGTACAAAGGAATCCTAACAAATCACATTTCTACAGTCAAAAGAGGGAAATTCCATATTTGGATCAAATTCAATCAAAATCTAAGCATAGTGGATAAAGACATTTACATATGTGCAATTTACATACCCCAACAGAATCTCCATATTATGATGATGAAATCTACAACATCCTAAATACAGAAATAAGCAGTTTTCAAAACAAAGAAAATTTACTGTTATGTGGAGATTCAAATGCAAGAACTGGTTCTGAATCAGAAACCATAGACCAACATGGCAATAATCAGCTCAGACACCTTTATGCATCACACCATCCCTAAAACAAAGAAATACTATTGACTCTGTCACAAATAAAAGTGGTAGGGAGCTAGTGAATATCTGTCAAGCCTGAAGTCTGTACTTTCTTAAAGGAAGGATCAAAGGGGACTCCTTAGGTAGATTTACATACTCCTCAGCTCTTGGGTCTCGCGTAGTTGACTATGCAATTACTGACATGGACTCCTCCACTTTCAACGCATCCACTGTCAGGAATATATTTCTAAAGATGATTGGACAACCACAAACTACACTAAATGAGCCCTGTAAGCTGTTTAAACGAAACCATATAGTACATGCAGATGGGCTCCTCATAGTCGAGAAAAATATATTACAGCACTTAATTCAACACCACTTATCAACAACATTATACAGTTTACGGAAAATCTACATAGTTCAAACAAAGAGGGTGTAAATATGTCTGTAGCTGATATCAACATTATCTTCAGCAAAGCAGCAATGACAGCGGAAAAAACTCAGGAAAGAGAAAGACAAGGGGAAATTGTTTGACACTGAATGTAATAACATCTGGAAAAAACTGAGACACATATCAAACCTGAAACATAATCAACCAGACGATCCAGATGTTTGTATAAGATATTTTGAAACCCTCAAAGAATACAAAAACACTATCAGAAGAAAAAAACAGTTATGCCTATCACACACTAGAAGAAATAGAACACTCAAATGACAAAAATCTATTCTAGGACATGTGGAATAATTTGAGCACAAACAATCCACAAGCACTACCAACTCAAAACAATGACATTTGGAAAACACACTTCGAACACATTTATGAAGATATCCCACCAAAAGAAATAAATTCAAATCACAAACTGATAAAAGAAAAGCTCCAAACTCTGGAATCAACCATTAAAGATAACCAAACCCCACTTGATTTTCCAATCTCAAGTCAAGAATTAATGTCCAAAATAAAATCCCTAAAAACGAATAAAGTTTGTGGTCCCGACAGAATAAAAAATGAAATGCTCACCACAGCACTCCAGACCTGCAGTCTGCTTTGCTCAAATTATTCAACATCATCCTAAAATCTGGATGTTTTCCTGACATTTGGAGTGAAGGACTTATTACCCAATCTATAAAACTGGAGATAAATTTGTCCTCAACAGTTACAAAGGCATCTGAGTTTGCAGTAATCTGGGGAAGTTATTTTATACCATTTTAAATAAACAAATTTTACATTTCCTCAAAGAGCAAAATGTCCTTTGTAAAAATCTAATTGGATTCCTCCCAAAGCATCACACTACTGATAAAATTTTTACTCTGCACACTCTAATTGAAAAGCATGTACATCAAACCAAAAATGGAAAAATCTTTGCTTGCTTTGTAGATTTATAAAAAGCATTTGCTTCTATTTGGCACAACGGACTATATTACAACATCCTCCAAAGTGGTGTAGGAGGAAAAACATATGGAATCATAAAATCTATGTACAATGGGAAGTAAGTGCAGCATTAGAATTGGAGATCAACATACAAATTATTTTTCATAAAGAAGGGGAGTTCATCAAGGCTGTAACCTGAGTCCCATACTCTTTAACATTTATATCAACCAGTTAGCAGTGCAGTTGGACCAGTCCTCAGCCCCTGGCCTCCAACTCCAAAATGAGATTGTTAAATCCCTATTTTATGCAGATGACCTAGTATTTTTTTCACCCACAAAACAGGGGCTGCAACTAGATTTGCTAGAACAATATTGCCAATATTGGGCCATAGCAATAAACCCCCCAAAAAACTAAATAATTGTATTCCCAAAAAAAGCCCAAATGCCAGGAAAATGGACACCACTTTACATTAGGAAGCACCATCACAAAACACATAATGCACTAAACTTACCTTGGCTTTAAAATTACAGCATCAGGCAACTTTGGAATGGCAGTGAATGGTCTAAAAGAAAAAATATGTTGGTGCAAAATATTCATTAGTGTCAACAAGCCAAAGCGCTCTATGGAAATGAAGTATGGGGTCCACTCAGTCACAATAGCTATACAAAATGGGACAAAAACCCAACTGAGACTCTGCATGCAGAACTCTGTAGAATTATTCTTAATATCCAAAGACAAACACCCACAATTGCATGTAGAGCAGAATTAGGCCAATTACCATTAATTATAGACACCCAAAAAGGGCACTACATGTTTTCATTCATCTCAAATCAAGTGCCGAAAACTCCCTTCAATTCAAATGCCCCCTATGTCAGCTGGCTCTGAGACTTACAAATGAAAAAACACCCAAAACTCCCAACACACTTCTCAGACCAGCACTGCTTCCCAAAAATCAGGTGAGACAAACCAAATCACCAATCAAACCAAAAAAATGTATTTAGAACTTTGGAACAAAGAAACAAAAACACAGAACAAACTAAGTTGCTATCGGGCCCTAAACAGTGATTATGAATTGGCTAATCACTTTTTACTGTCAAAGATGTGAAGCAGAGACAGCTCCTTACAAGTACAGACTCAGTGACCACACCCTTACAATTGAAAAAGAGAGACAAAAAATTGTGGTTACCAAAAGAATCCAGAGTATGTGGTGTCTGTACGGCAAGTGAGGTAGAGACAGAGAATCACTTTCTCCTGAAATGTGACAAATACACCCCCATAAGAAAGAAATATATTGAAATATTCTGTAATTTAATACCAAATTTTAAAGAATTTGACTACAAAACTAAATTAAAAATAATTCTTGGAGAGGGACATACAGCAAATTTTTCAGGCAGATTTGTGCACATTTGTCATACCCTGAGGAAGAGTGAGTAATCCCGCACACACAAAACACACACATACAAATATTCATACTCATACAACGTACACTTAGATACCCAACCACACACACACACACACACAACTAAATCCTTAATTGTATTTATTTTAAACATGATTTTATATTTATTTTAAACATCAGGACCACACAAGGCCGCTGGTGCTGATGGCGTCCCCAGGCATGTGCTCAGAGCATGTGCTAGGGAGCTGGCCATGTCTTCACTGACATTTTCAACCTGTCACTTGCCCAGGCAGTGATCTCCACGTGCTTCAAGACCTCAACCATTGTGCCAGTGCCAAAGCAGTCATCTGCGTCTAGCCTGAATGACGTTCGACCTTTCACACTCACCCCCATCATGAAGTGTGTCGTAAGTCTAGTTCTGGCCTGCCTCAAGTCCTGCCTCCTCCCAACACTGGATCCTTTACACTCTGCCCTGACCCACCTGGACAAAACCAACACATATGTGAGAATGCTGTTCATAGACTTTAGCTCAGCATTCAACACGGTCATCCCCTCTAGGCTGGTTAACAAACTCCATGACCTAGGGATCAGCCCTTTTCTCTGTAACTGGACTTTGGACTTCCTAACCAACAGACCCCAGTTAGATAACTTCACCTCCTTCACCTTGATACTGGTGAACACTGGAACACTGGTGTTCCACAAGGCTGTGTGCTGAGCCCTCTCCTGTACTCCCTCTTCACCCACGACTGCGTTTCTGTACACAGCTCCAACAACATAGTCAAGTTCGCAGACAACACCACGATGGTAGGCCTGATCAGTGACAATGACGAGTCAGCCTACAGGGAGGAGGTCAAGGGCCTGGCGGCACAGTGCGCAGACAACAACCTGGCCCTCATTGCAAAGAAAACCAAGGAGCTCATTTTGGATTACAGGAAGTCTAAAGGCTGCAGTCACGCCCCAGTTCTCATCGATGTCACTGAGTTGGAGGGTGTGTCCAGCTTCAAATTCCTGGGTGTTGTGATGGCAATTTCTAAAGTCCAAACAGTTTACGAAAATGGTAGGTAAGACAGAGGAAAACTCAGTTGCACAATAAACAGTTTATTCTTGCAAGAAGAGAGTACACAGGTTACAAAGTAACGGTGAATAATCTCTAAATTAATACAGGACAATCATCAGTACTTAAAGGGGAAAAAGGGGTATGGTAAGATGCTGCACAGCTGTCCTATGTCAATAAAACACATTCCCTTTGTTCTATCACTACCTTGGTTTCAACCAAGGGGCTGGCTGTCCTCCCCCACATGGGTAACTTTTTCAACTCTGAAAAGGACACACAGCATCTTGACAAACAACAGATACTCTGATGGGTTATACAGAGGCAGATTGACGAGTAACCCTGTAATCTGTTGATACCAGTCAATGATGCCCCTAAGCAAATACCAGATCCCCCACTCCCACATTCCTTTTCTTATCCAAACATGGGGACTCAATACTTTAATCAGTAAGAATACATCAGTTCAAGAAATTTCCCTGACAGTGTCCACATCTCTGAGGACCTTTCCTAGTCCCTCAACAACTCAGCCCTGGTCAAAGAGGCAAGGCAGCGCCTTCTTGAGGATGTCCCGTCTGTCTTCCAAGATCCTTGTGAACTTCTACCGCTGCACAATCGAGAGCATTCTAACAAACTGCGCCACGCTGTGGTTTGGTGGTTGCTCTGTAGCTGATCGGAAGGCCCTGCAACAGGTGGTGAAAACTGCCCAGCACATCACAGGTATCCAGCTCCCAGCCAAACTTTTTGCCCTCCTCCCATCAGGCAGGCGGTACAGGACTCTGTTCTTGCACCTGCAGGCTCAGGAACAGTTTCTTTCCATCTGCTGTAACCCTGCTGAACTCTGTGAGTCCCCATCATTAACTATACACCCGCTCTGCACTAGTGGACAAGTCTGATAAGATTTTTCAGTTCACGTATCATTGCTGCTATTCCTGTATTTCATTTGCAGATGCCAACTTGCACCTTAAACTTGCACCTTAACCTTGCCCTCACTGCACATTGCACATTTAGAACTGCCACTGTACTTGCATTTTCAATTGTTACACGCACATGTCTACCTCAGGAACCTCATTGCTGCTATCCCTGCATTTCAGTTGCACATGCTACTCTACTCCTTCAAATTGCCTCGATTGCAAATTCAGAATGCCATTGAGAAATGCCACCACAACTTGTACATACATTGTATTTAATACCTGTACATTTTCTGTACATTTGTAAATTTTCCACTGCACATTTAGAATTGCCATGTGTAATGCATTTGCATTAATTGCACACCTATACATTCTACTCGTATATACAGTGAGGGAAAAAATGATTTGATCTCCTGCTGATTTTGTACGTTTGCCCACTGACAAAGAAATGATCAGGTGGCAAAACCCTTGTTGGCAATCACAGAAGTCAGACGTTTCTTGTAGTTGGCTACCAGGTTTGCACACATCTCAGGAGGGATTTTGTCCCACTCCTCTTTGCAGATCTTCTCCAAGTCATTAAGGTTTCGAGGCTGACGTTTGGCAACTCGAACCTTCAGCTCCCTCCACAGATTTTCTATGGGATTAAGGTCTGGGGACTGGCTAGGCCACTCCAGGACCAAAATCAGCAGGGGATCAAATAATGTTTTCCCTTACTGTACATATACTTAAACTTTTTCTGCACTCCTTGATTTGCACTTCTGGTTTACTGTTCAATGACAATAACGTTGAATCTAATCTAATAATAATTGTATGAATCTTATTACATTGTAAAATGCTTTGGCAACATTGATCAAAATTGCAACTTTCTGCCCATTGAATTGAACTGAGTGAATGAGAGAAACAGAGAGTGAGAGGCAAGCGAGTGTGTAATGCATGGAAAGGTAAACATTATTTACTAAATACTAATAACTAATGTATTTCTTGATTTATCCACAATATTTTGACACTGACACAATTTTTGTAATTGTGGCTCTGTACACCACCACAATGGATTTGAATTGAAACAACCGAGATGCAATTGAAGTACAGACTTTCATTTTTAAATCAAGAGGTTGAACAATAAAACTTATGAAACGTTTAGGAATTGCAATGTTTAGGAAGTTTCATACACAGTCCCATTATTTCAGGGGCTCAAATGTAATTGGATATATTTACACAATTAACCATTTTCATACACAGTCCCCTTATTTCAGGGGCTCAAATGTAATTGGACAAATTAACACAATCATAAATAAAATATTAATTTTTAATACTTTGTCTAGAATCTTTTGCAGACAGTGACTTCTTGAAGTCTGGAATGAATTGTTTGTTCATGGTTCTTTCTGCCTTAAGTTTTAAGTTTAGTCTTCAGCAATTGAAATGCATGCTCGATCGCGTTGAGATAAGGTGATTGATTCGGCCATTGCAGAATATTCCACTTCTTTGCCTTAAAAAACTCCTGGGTTGCTTTCGCAGTTTTGAGTCATTGTCCATCTGTAAAGTGAAGCACCGTCCAATCAACTTTGCTGAATTTAACTGAATCTGAGCAGACAATATATCCCAAAACACTTCAGAATTCATCCGGCTTTTTCTGTCTTCTGTCACATCATCAATAAACACTAGTGACCAAGTGCTTGTTACAAAGTGCAGGGCCATCACTTATCAATGTTGCGTAGAAAAGCTTCTAAATTTACTCATACAAAGAAAATTTCAAATGTTTGCAAGTACAAAAAAGTTACTATTCATCAGTTGCTTGTATGCTTGATTTACACACACCTGTAAGTACTTTGCCTTGATAAATGAGACACATTCTAAAACATTGTGCTAGTGCACGTGAAGTCTTATTTACATAAAGAACCGCCCTAAATGACCATATGTGGTCACAAACCTTCCCTTTAAAGCTGCAAGAAATGTCACCAATTTCTATCCGCCAACATGGAAATCAAAGAAGACCAAGAAAAGGTTTGGATGCAGAAATATAACTTTTGATCACTGAAGTGGAAGCAAAACATGGCATACTTTTTGGAGCCCTCAGCAATAGCTTGACAAATAAGAGAAAAAATATTGCTTGGGACCAGGTTAGAGCTGTGGTAAATTTTGAATCATCTGAGTGCATAACAGTTAATGAAATTAGTTAGAAATGGTTTGATTTGAAAACATATGCAAAATAATATTATGATCCACAAAAAAGATATGCAACAGGAAGAGGGTGGAGTGACTCTTCTCTGCTTTGGACCAGCGCATTGGCAGCATAATTGGAGAGCCCACAGTGTCTGTCATCATTTGTGATGGTGATACTGAGGACCCTCTCCCAGACCCTGAAGGAATACCAGACACACCAAATGATGACAAGGTAAGCTTTATTTTCACAACCATATTCAGACATGGACCACATCTAAATATTATTTCTTGACAATAAATATAACAAATATACATAAAATAAATGGAAAATGAAATCTACTAACAAGCCAAGTGTCGCTCTCCGCAAAAACAATCTGCATGGTCATTGAAAATACGCTCCTTGCATAATGCAGCTTGTGCTAGATCTTCCAGTAATGCAAAATTTTCCATTTTGGACAAGTCATTATTCCTCAGCGTTGCCTTTTATATTATTTAAATGAACTGGGTTTTTCAGAGAGAAATATTCGGTCCGGAGCACAACATGAGGGTTAAGTAGCAAATTCAGGTAATGAATACAGCCACACTGATGTACAGATTTTATTTCCACACAGCATGCCTTCCAGCAGAATCACCATTAGAAAACAAGACCAAATACAATAAACTGTTAGCCATTAACAGCTGTGATTGCCTGATTGTTTTTATACCTGCATTTTGCTTAAGAACTAATAATAATGATAACAATTTATTGCATTTGTAAAGTGCTTTTCATTACAGAGGAATAATCTCAAAGTGCATGAAAAAGAAAATAAAAAAATAGTAATAGAATGGAAAGAAAATAATAAAAATATTAAACTAATAAAAAACTATCAGATAAAAATAATATATACACAGAATATATAAATTAAACTATAATATTACTGTAAACTAAAATAATAAAATGTTTCATTACATAATGTACAGTATAATTTGTTTAAAGGGAAGGGTTGGCCAACTGACAAATGGATGAAAATCCATTCAAGAAGCCTATAGAACAGTCATGACAAAATAGGTATTACAAAAACATATTTGCATGATGTTCAATTTACTTTAAAAAGCTAATATAATGACACTAGTATGGTTAAAATAACAAATAAAAATGAATCAGTTGTCATTTTTATAAAGATTTACATGGATGGATGACTGGTTGATGGAAATTGCATAGTTTTTTGAGACAGGTAGATTTTTGCTGTAACATTGCATACATGCGCAGGGACAACAGAGGACTTTTAATAAAATATCTAGCACATAACAACACTACATGGAACAGAATCCAAAACAATGACCAACAAAATACAAGAACATGGATGGAACTTTAATGGGGACAGTGATCAGGAACATAGGTGAGGGCAATAATGACAAGGAACAGTTATCTGTGCTCAAAATGAGGGCATTGAATCTCACCGGCATGGCCATGCCAGGATGTGACATTTGCTCCCTACCCTCCAACAGCAAAGAAAATAATTAGCCCTACAGAGGCCAAAAATGAAGCTAAAATGGTATGCCCCGTAGTGGCTGTTTCAGTTGATTTCTTTAGCCTACATGGTTATTTAAAGATTGTCATAGTTGATACGTGTCCAAACATTTGAAGTTGGGATAGGCTAAATATATGAAACAAAGCTGGTTTGATCTCTGTAGCTTACATGGTTCAGGCGAAAGAGATACTGTTAGTATCCTGTTACTTATTGAAGAAATCCCATTGAAGAAAGTTTTAAAAATGTAATAGAAGTTTCTTATTGAAAGAGTGTAAGAGGAGTTGTGTGCAAATTAGAACAAATATGTTGAAGATTAAACCTGGGTCTTCTTGCCATACAAGCCCCAGTAATAACAAGTATGTTGAAGATCGCAAGCTACAGCAATAACTATTATATAAAAACAGAGTTTTGATTGATATCTGAAACAGATATGTGCAACAAAAAAATTGAAAATCGAATGAAATTCGGTAGATAGGCTATAGGCCTACTGGTACACTTAATGTATGCACACCTTTCTGACTACATCTTCCTCTTTGGGTGATTTGGAGGTATAAAACATCTGATTTTCCAGTAAATTATATCATTGTAATGCAATAATATTAAACATTGGTCTAATTACCTATGGATTTGTTTGCATTTCCTTTTTGCAATATTCTTTGTTAGTTCCTGTAATAGAATTCATAACTGAACAATTTAAATCTATCGTTCATACTGTGTTTCATGCGTAGGATGAAAAAAAAAACATACTGTGTTTCATGCGTACATCTTTCAAGAGTAGGACAAAATAAGGCTGTTTTCAAAGAACGTGGCACAATATTTGTTGATTAGTCGATTTTCATAATACACTGCTCAGAAAAGTAAGGGAACACGTAATCATCACAGTATAACACCAAGTCAATTAAACTTCAGGGATATCAATCTGTCCAGTTAGGAAGCATAAGAGTGACTCAATATCACCTGTTTTGGTGCAAATGAAACTAACAACAGGTGTATAGGAGCGGTAACAGCAAGACAACCCCGAACAAGAAACCAGGCAAGCCTAGTTCAGCCAGCCCACAATGAAAAGTGATAATCGTTATTGCACTCCCTTGACACGAACCCGGGTCTCCCACGTAAGAGGCTGTGACTTTAACCACTACGCCAGAGCCATACATTGCCTGAGAGTTGGTATAGTGTTTCAACATTAGATCATTTTGTCACGCATTAACATCACGTCGAGTTTGAATATGTTGCTAGATACCATTAAGCATTGTGTTAAACTGACTAACGTTTCTTATTAAGTTTACCTCCACCACAAAATGGCTTTTGCCACTGGCCGTTTTTAACAGCTTTTTAGCCATTCGTGAGTGACATTGATACAATAACTATCAATATAGGTGACGATAACTGACTTTTCCGTCAAGTGAAAAGACGAGAGAATCGTGTAGCCAGCAAGGTTTTTGTCCATCCTGAACAAATCCTAATACATAATTCAAAAAATCCACCAGAAACAGTCACAATATAACAGTAAACAGTTTTATTTTAGGCTGCCTATAACGTAGCTACTGAAGGTGGTAGCTAGCGAAGTTTTTGTCTATCCTGAACAAATCCTCTTTTGCCACTGGCCGTTTTAACAGCTAATTAGCCATTCGTGAATGACATAGATACAGTATCTATCAATATAGGTGACAATAACTTACTTTTTCGTCAAGTGAAGAGACTGTAACGCTTCCTGTAACGTAGCTGCTGAAGGTTATAGCCAGCAAAGACTTTGTCTGTCCTGAACAAATCCTAGGCATAATGTGTTTTGACTGTTACGGGAGCCGAACACAGGACCTGCCGTTCCGTAGTCTGCGTCTCTAACCACTACGCTATTTAACAAGGGGTAGTCAGTCAGACACTTACTTACTCAGTCAGTCAGTAAGAGACATTCGCTCTTCTAGGCTGGCTCCGCTTACGCGGTCAGGCAATAGGGGAATGGTTTTGCAGGTGGTGGCCACAGACAATTGCTCTACCTATCCTTCCTGACTGATTCTTCTCTAGACCTCCACAGACCTCCACGTGCTAGGCAACGGTACCCTGACTGCTGTTAGGTACAGGGATGAAATACTCAGAACCATCGTAAGACCTTACGCTGATGCAGTGGGCCTGGGTTCTTCCTGGTGCAGGACAATGCCCGGCCACATGTGGACAGTGTGTGTAGGCAGTTCCTGGATGACGAAGGCATTGATGCCATTGACTGGCCTTCACGTACCCCAAACCTGATTCCAATTGAGAACCTCTGGGACATTATGTATTGGTGCATCCGACGCCACGAAGTAGTACCACAGACTGTCCAGGAGCTCACTGATGCCCTGATCCAGGTCTGGGAGGAGATCCCCCAGGACACCATCTGCCATCTCATCAGGAGCATGCCCAGACATTGTCAGGAGTGCATACAGGCCCATGGGTGCCATACACACTACTCAGTCACATAATGAGTTGCCGTGATGAAATTCACGCAAGTTTGAACAGTCTGTGATTTCAATTATTTACTTTGATTTTCGGTGTGAGCTTGAATCCAGCCCTCAACCAGTTGGTGATATTGGTTTCCTTTGACCGTTGTTACATCATTTTGCTCTCAACGAATTACACAATGTACAGGAAAGATTTTGATTTTCAATATATTTTGTTGATCGAGACCCGATGTGTAATTTAAATGTTCCCTTAATTTTTTTGAGCAGTGTATTTTGATTTAGTCGGAATTCACATAACTAAAAGCTTGATTTAATGTTTGTGCACGCAAATTTTGTGAACACAGCTACTCAAGCATGCCTTCGAAGAACTGTAAATGTGTGGGAAGTAACTGATAGAAAACTAATCTGATTAGCTGATGTAGCATTGTTTCAAATTAAACAGAAGGCAATCTTTTAATGAATGCAGGAACATTCTGCAAACATTGAAAAAGTATTGATATGCAAAACATTGAGTTTAAAATGTCTGTGTAGGTATTTTTTGGTTCATCGTCCTAGCTCAATGCTATGTTACACTGAAGATGTTAGATTCAGGCTTACCAAAGGAGAGTCGGAAGTTAGATTCAGATTTCCTAAATTTGAATACTATCCTGGAGACAGGCTTACCAAATTAGTATCCAATGGTAGATTCAGGTTTGCCAAATATGAACACTGTGTTACATTAAGACTTGACAAATGAGAATCCTGTGTTAGAGAATCTTGTGTGAGATTCAGGCTTACCAAATGGGGATTGTGTGTGAGATTTAGGCTTGCCAAATGAAAATCCTGTATTAGATTCAAGGTTACCAAATGAGAATCCTGTATTAGATGCAGGCTTGCCAAATGAGAAACCGGTGTAAGATTCAGGCTTGCCAAATGGAAATTCTGTATTAGATTCAGGGTTAACAAATGACAATCGTTTATTAGATGCAGGCTTGCCAAATGAGAAACCTCTGTTAGATTCAGGCTTGCCAAATGAGAATCCTGTATTAGATGCAGGCTTGCCAAATGAGAAACCTGTGTTAGATTCAGGCTTGCCAAATGAGAATTCTGTATTAGATTCAGGGTTAACAAATGTGAATTGTTTATTAGACTCAGGCTTACCAAATGATAATCCTATATTAGATGCAGGCTTGCCAAATGAGAATCCTGTATTAGATGCAGGCTTACCCAATGTAAACCCTGTGTTAGATCCAGGTTTCCCAAATGAAGAGCCTGTGTTAGATTCAGGCTTCCCAAATGAGAATCCTGTATTAGATGCAGGCTTGCCAAATGAGAAACCGGTGTAAGATTCAGGCTTGCCAAATGAAAATTCTGTATTAGATTCAGGGTTAACAAATGAGAATCGTTTATTAGATGCAGGCTTGCCAAATGAGAAACCTGTGTTAGATTCAGGCTTGCCAAATGAGAATCCTGTATTAGATGCAGGCTTGCCAAATGAGAAACCTGCGTTAGATTCAGGCTTGCCAAATGAGAAACCTGTGTTAGATTCAGGCTTGCCAAATGAGAAACCTGTGTTAGATTCAGGGTTAACAAATTTGAATTGTTTATTAGATTCAGGCTTACCAAATGATAATCCTGGATTAGATGCAGGCTTGCCAAATGAGAATCCTGTATTAGATGCAGGCTTACCCAATGTAAACCCTGTGTTAGATCCAGGCTCACCAAATGTAAACCCTGTGTTAGATGCAGGCTTACCAAATGAAAATTCTGTATTAGATTCAGGGTTTACAAATGAGAATCGTTTATTAGATGCAGGCTTGCCAAATGAGAAACCTGTGTTAGATTCAGGCTTGCCAAATGAGAATCCTGTATTAGATGCAGGCTTGCCAAATGAGAAACCTGCGTTAGATTCAGGCTTGCCAAATGAAAAACCTGTGTTAGATTCAGGCTTGCCAAATGAGAATTCTGTGTTAGATTCAGGGTTAACAAATGTGAATTGTTTATTAGATTCAGGCTTACCAAATGATAATCCTGAATTAGATGCAGGCTTGCCAACTGAGAATCCTGTATTAGATGCAGGCTTACCCAATGTAAACCCTGTGTTAGATCCAGGCTCACCAAATGTAAACCCTGTGTTAGATCCAGGCTTACCAAATGTGAACCCCGTGTTAGATTCAGGCTTACCAAATGTGAACCCTGTGTTAGATTCAGGCTTACCAAATGTGAACCCGGTGTTAGATTCAGGCTTACCAAATGTGAACCCTGTGTTAGATTCAGGCTTACCAAATATGAATGCTGTATGAGATTCAGGGTTTCTAAAGAGGTCAGACTTGTTAGAGTGGGATGACCCTTTGTTTAAGTTAGGCAGACCAAATGAAATTCCTCTAGCAGCAGGTTTGGTAACATTTGATTGCCCTATTTTGGAGAAAAAAATTGATTTGCCATTTGGATGTTTGCTTATAAAAGAGCCCTTCAAGACTGAGGATTTAGCACAGAGGGTAAGTGGAATTTCTAAAGTAGGTGTCCCAATTGCCATTACTGGTTTGAACATTTGTGGGATCCCATTGGCTTCACCACCTGTTTTTGGAACAAAAAAAATTGGAACATTACTACAGTTTTTTTGTGTAAACTTGTGTTTGTTAAGATTGTATACACACTGTACAGTGCCTTCCAAAATTATTCAGACCCCTAAAAAAAATTATCTAATTTTACTGTATTAAAATAAATATAAATAGTTAGGTTAAAGATGTCACGAGAACCGATACTTCAATTCCAATTTGGCACCAACAGTTATCATTTCTATTTCTCACATGTTCAGTAGTATCGAAGAATATTTGCACAGGTCACAAAATTGTGTCAAATCCTTGCAAGGACAGAAAAAATCACTCATTATGGGAAGTGCCACATCTCAACTAGTGTATCTCAATAACCCATGCTAGTCAAAAAATAACAGCAGGAGTGCAGTTTGGGGAAAAATGTTTGCTCCCTTTAGTTTTTAATACTGACAAGTTGTCTCCCACAAATTGTGGGAGACAATTTTTCTTTAGCTGAGCATGCCATGTTAACGGCTAACTGCTACGTGCGAGGATATGCCCTGAGTCATACCGTCTGTGTTACTGTAGTGACAAGGATGGAGCTGTGTTAAGCTATGCTTCAAGTTGTTGTCCTATGAGCCACCTATCACCTAAGCTGTTGACTCTCCAAAACTTGTCTTCTTATTCTGTTGTGGTTTGAGTCTGCCAGACCTCTTCCTGTCAGAGTTTCCTCCAGTTTCCAAGTGCATTTTGGTTGGTGTAGGAGACCGTACCCGTGACACCCTGGCTCTCTTTGCAATTTCTCTAGAGGAAAGACTTACCATTGTAAAGGTTATAATGGTACATCTGTCTTCCTTCGGTAATGGCCTTTTTCTCACCATTATGATAATATAATACTTCCTGCAGTACAATACTGTCCAAATAATGCTTAAGAGGGTGAAGTAACAGTCTGTTCCAACACTGCTTTTCTACAGACAGATACTTTGTAAGTAATCAACAAAGGCTGAGACACTTGTAGGAATTGTTAGCTTCCACTTTCAAAGCTTAATTTAGTACCACTTTTTTTATACAATCCTGTTTTGCTGTGTGAAATATAAATAAAAACAGAATGCATAGATGTGCGAATCATTTAAACCCTATATTCAATAGAATATAGTATAAAGACAACATATCAAATGTTATAGTTCTTTGAAAAATATATGCCCACATTGAATTTGATGCCAGTCAAACATGATTGGGTCAGTAACATCATTGGATATAAAAAGAGCATCCCAGAGAGGATGAGGCTTTCAGAAGTAAAGATGGGGAGGGTTTCACCTCTCTATGAAACACTGCACGGGCAAATAGTGCAACAATTTAAGAATAACGTTTCTTAATGTAAAATTGCAAAAAGTTTGGGGATATCATAATCTACAGTACATAATATAATCTAAAGATTCAGAGAATCCGGAGAAATCTCTGTACGCAAGGGACAAGGCTGAAAACCAATATCGGATGGCCGTGATCTTTGGGCCCTCAGGCGGCACTGCATTAAAAACAAACACAAATCTTGAGTGGAAATCACTGCATGGGCTCAGGCTGCATTCTCTGGGTCCGAGCTCATTTAAGATTAGATTCGATGTGCAATGAAGGCAAATGCAAGTACAAATGTCAAATGTGCAATGAAGGCAAATTGACGGTGTATGTGCAATTGCAATGCAGGGATAGCAGCAATGAGGTTCCCGAGGTAGACATGTAGATGTAACAACTGAAAACGTCCTTGTCAGACTTTACAAAGCAGTGTCAGAGTCCAGTAGTACAAAGAGTGTAGCGCAACAAGGTCCCTGAGAGGCAGTTCTGAGCAGTGTGCGGGTGGGCATGGTTAGTGTTGGGTCACAGAGTTCAGCAGGGTTACAGAAGCTGGGAAGAATCTGTGGGAACAAAGAGACCTGTACCGCCTGCCAGATGGTAGGAGGGCAAAAAGTTTGTGTGATGGATGTGAAGGGTCCTTGATGACAACGCTTGCGCTGGAAGTCTACGATGGATGGGAGCTGGGAACCAGTGATGTGCTGGACAGTTTTCACAACCCACTGCAGGGCCTTCTGATCGGCCACAGAGCATCTGCCAAACCACAATGTGGTACAGTTAGTCAGAATGCTCGATTGTGCAACAGTAAATGTTCATAAGGATCTTTGAAGACAAGCGGGACTTCTTCAGCCTCCTCAAAAAGTACAAGATGGACTGAGGTGAAGTGGAAAACTGTCCTGTGGTTTGACATCAAAATTTGAAATTATTTTTAGGAATAATGCACACCTCGTACTCCAGCCTAAAAAGGAAATGGACCATCCGGCTTGTTATCAGTGCACGGTTCAAAAGCCAACATCCATGATGGTATGGGGGTGCATTAGTGCACATTGCATGGGTGACTTTGAAGGAAACATTAATGCTGAAAAATATACACAGGTTTTGGAGCAACATACTATATGCTGCCATCCAGACGTCATCTTTTTCAGGGAATACCTTGCTTATTTCAGCAAGACAATGCCAAACCACATTCTGCACATATTACAACAGCATGGCTCCATAGCGAGAGTCCAAGTGCTAAACTGGCTTGCCTGCAGTCCAGACCTGTTGTCCATTGAAAACATTTGGCGCATTATGAAACGAAAAACACAAAAAAGGAGACCCCAACTGATGAGCAGCTGAAATCCTGTATCAAGTAAGAATAGGAAAACATTTCACTTTCAAAATTACAGTAACTGGTCTCAATCCCAAATGCTTACAGAGTGTTGTTAAAAGAAGAGGTGATTCAACACAAAAATAAGCATGCCCCTGTCCCAACTTTTTTGAAATGTGTTATTGGCAACAAATTCAAAATAGGCATATATTTCTCCAAAAACAATAACATTTCTCAGTTTCAAGTTTTGATATGTTGTCTTTGTATGATTTTCAATTAAATATAGGGATTAAATGATTTGCACATCATTGCATTGTTTTTATTTGCATTTTACGCAACATTTTTTGGAAATGGGGTTGTAAGTCTGAAATGTACGTTTTTGTTAACCTAAATCTTTTTAACATTTGGGAGTTAACCGCATTTCAGGTATTACCTGGACTTGAACTGCTTAAATTTCAATAAAAACTTGAGAAACGGGGGTGTTCTAAAAATGTTGACTGGTAGTATACAGTTGTGCTCAAAAGTTTGCATACCCTTGGAGAATTGGTAATATGTACTATTGGTAAAGAAAACCTGAGTGAGCAGGCAAAACACGTCTTTTATTTCTTATGGGATTCATATTCAACTGTAGGTTATAAAAGAATGGCACAATCGTAAAACAAAACATGGCAACAAAAAAGAATGGACTGACCCCTGCTCAAAAGCCTGCATACCCTTAGTTCTTAATACTGTGTATTGCCCCCTTTAGCGTCAATGACAGTGTGCAGTCTTTTGTAAGCGTTGTCTCTGAAGCCCCGAATTCTTGCAGGTCATGCAAAGTCTTTGGTCATCTTGCATGAACTGCACGTTTGAGATCTCCACAGAGCGGCTCGATGATATTAAGGTCAGGAGACTGTGATTGCCACTCCAGAACTTTCACCAACTCACTTTCAACTTGGCCCTGCGCTTAGGGTCATTGTCGTTCTGGAAAGTCCAAGAGCGTCACATGCGTAGCTTTCGTGCAGAAGAATGCAAATTGTCTGCCAGCATTTTCTGATAACATGCTGCATTCATCTTGCCATCAATTTTCACAAGATTCCCTGTGCCTTTAGAGCTCACACACCCTGAAAACATCAGTGAGCCACCACCATGCTTCACAGTGGGGATGGTATTCTGTTCACTATAAGCCTTGTTGACCCCTCTCCAAACATAGCGCTAATGGTTGTGACCATAAAGCTCTATTTTGGTCTCGTCACTCCAAATTACAGTGTGCCAGAAGATGTGGGGAGTGTCAAGGTGTTGTTGGGCATATTGGAAACAGGCTTTTTTGTGGCATTGTCGCATTAAAGGCTTCTTTCTGGCAATTAGACCATGCAACTCATTTTTGTTCAAGTATCGTCATAATGTGCTCCTTGAAACAACCACACCGTCTTTTTCCAGAGCAGCCTGTATTTGAGATTACCTGTGGGTTTTTCTTTGTATCCAGAACAATTTTTCTGGCAGTTTTGGCTGACATCTTTCTTGGTCTACCTGACCTTGGCTTGGTATCAAGAGATCCCAGAATTTTCCACTTCTTAATAAGTGATTGAACAGTACTGGCTGGCATTTTCAAGGCTTTGGATATCTTTTTATGTCGTTTTCCATCAAAGTTCCATTACCTTGTTACACAGGTCTTTTGACAGTTCTTTTCTACTCCCCATGGCTCAGTATCTAGCCTGCTCAGTGCATCCAAGTGAGACCTAACAAACTCATTGACTATTTAGACACAGACACTAATTGCAATTTAAAACGCCACAGGTGTGGGAAATTCACCTTTAACTGCCATTTTCACCTGTGTGTGTCACCTTGTGTGTCTGTAACAAGGCCAAACATTCAAGGGTATGTAAACTTTTGATCAGGGCCATTTGGGTGATTTCTGTTATCATTATGATTTAAAAAGGAGCCAAACAACTATGTGATAATAAATGGCTTCATATGATCACTATCCTTAAATAAAGACAGGTTTTTTGCATGATCAGTCATATTTTCAAAATCAATGCCAAAATTTCACAATTTCTGCCAGGGTATGCAAACTTATGAGCACAGCTGTATATATAGATAGATATACATACACATACTAGATATATATGTAAAGAAATATGTATATCTAAGTTGCTGCCACTTCCATACTTCACTCTAGGGTTGGTGTGTCTTGAAGTATGAATGCTATCAAATTGGCGCCATATATAGCGCTTTGAGTTATGGTCAAAAAGCTCTGTCCTAGTCTCATCTGATCTGCATCCCCTCTCATTCTTTCTGGCAAACTCTAGACATGCCTTCAGATCGTACTTTTTAGTAATGGCTACTTTCATGCCACCCACCCATACAGGTCAGTGTTCCAGACCCCATAACACCTCAAAATTGTTTTGCAGATCATGCTTCCAACAAATCAGACTGTGAAAACAGCTTGTCAGTGCATTCTGTAGTTTGAAAGCTAAGTATGGCAAGTTTCCAAATTTTACCCTCAATTGATGGCAAAAAATAGATTTTTAATCAATTAGTAATTAGGTTTATAACACAGAAATATGAAGGAGGTGAAGTGGTCTGAATCCATTCTGAAGGCACTGTACCTTATTCACATAGTTTGAGTGACTTGTTTAAATAAATAAAATCAATAACTTTTATTCTACCTGGGTTAGATATCCTCGTCATTTCTTCATTATAGAAGACTTTCAACTGGTCCTTAAAACAAATGTAGGCACTCTTCATTGTCCCAAAATTGTACAGTGGGTCAGAGTTGATGCTTGGCAGGTCTTCAGATAAAGAAGGGTTACTTGGGTCTTGGTGAAGCTAGAAAAGAAATATAACAGTTATATACAGCTGGGCAGCAACTCTGTTTGGAAAGCCAATGCTAGCATCGCCCAGAGTGCTTTGCTTTTGGTCGTGTCTGTGGCCGTGCTAGCGTCATAAAAGCAGGTAAGCTGTTTATCAATGTTTGAGCATAGCAAATTTGCATGAAGGAAAGCTTATTACAATGGTTAAAATTGGAATAGAAATGTATTTTAATATATTATATATTTCACTACTCAATTAATATGCCTCATTGATGTAATTCTGACACAACCTGCAATGCTAACTAGCAAACCAGCTTGCTAAAATTAGGTAGCCACCAGTCAGCTAACAAGGCTAGCTATCTAATATTGACACTAGAAGCACCAACAATCTTGGCCACTTCTGCCACCTCTACCATCTCCATTGCCGCATTTTATTTGTTTGCGTCTCTGTAGGAAAATAGCAATCATACAGCTCAGGGAATCCCATCACTGCTACTAAAAGTTTTACAATTTTTTCTTCTATGTTTTTAAAAAGTACTGCAAAAACAGACAAAGGAACTTTAACTGTGGAACAAAAGTTATCGTTAGTTACTGGGAATGTAACTCCGGTTATATGAGTGGAGCAGAGCCCCCTAGAGGGCTTAGCTCCTAGTGGTTTATCTCCGCCACGTAAGCAGCCGTCACTGAAAATTAATTATTCACATGCATCAGCCAATCGGGGCACGCCTGCCTCTAGAATGGTACCTGGGCTCATAGCTCCCCCTCCCGACAATTTCTTCAGCCAGAAATAGTATGGGTAGGCAGGGCATCAAGTCTAGGCTCCACTCCACTCATATTACCGGAGTTACATTCCCAGTAACTAACATTATATGTTGTGGAGCTCTGCCCCCTAGAGGGCTTAGCTCCTAGTGGTTTCCGACGGAGCAAGCGAGCCAGGATATACTCCCTGCCGGACCCAAATCAGAATCCAACGTGACTCGCTGGGTCAAGTCCGGAAGACTGTCACCACAACCCTAAGCACACACTCCCATCAAGTCTGCCAACGGCAGGAAGGAACGAGTGAATACAAGGAGTGCATAAAAAACTTATAATAGTGAAGCACACACGACTGTAAAGGAAAGGGACTAAAATACCAATTCACCAGGGAATTGAACTCGGGTCGCCACAACGGTAGGCAGAAGTGAACCCGCTAGACCACTGGGCTGCGGAATAGGGAGCGCACCCGACACCACAAGGCGTGGTGTCACAATAAGGGGCCGTTAGAAATACAGGAAACCGCTCACAGAAGGCCTATAGAAAAAACACGCCAGCACACAATAGCGTGGGGTGTAGAAAACAAGACAATATAGGCCCAAGCTGAGTCAAACAGGAACGATCCTGTTAGAACTCAGAGTAAGGACAATAAAAAGAAAGCCCCAGGTCGCAGAATTGACCGACATCTCCAATACCACTCCCCCAACAGGGCTATGCAACACCACACGCACCAACACGACAAGAGTCTGGGGCAGAGAAGCTCACTGCAAAAAGAGAGAACACACCATATATGGGTTCTAATAGCAGCAATCACAGATTCCCAGTGGCGGCGCTGAGAGCCGAGTGAGTCAGGGATGTAGATGAAACATCCAATAGGTAGAAACAAATAAAAGCCGACGACCATGACGCTGCAGCGCAGATATTGTCCACTCTAAGACCCTGAAAAAGGGCAGATGAGGCGGCGATCCCCTGTGTGGAGTGGGCTCTGAGACCCTTGGGAGCTGCACATCCCGAAGATTCGTAGGCCAATGCAATATAATCGCAAAGCCAGTGAGACAGTTGCTGTTTGGAGAGCGGACAGCCCAGCCGAGAATCCGCAAAACACACAAACAGCTGAGGAGTCAGTCTAATACTCCTAGTGCGCTCAACGTAATTCGCCAGGGCATGAACGGGTCACAAACGGTGCAGTCTCTCTTCCTCCTCACCTGCGTGACGGTGGGCGAACAATCGTGCCCCCGGCCTGGGACAGCGCGTCCTGTCTGAGAGGAACCGCCCACGGGTGACCCTCCAGCAGTTGAATCATTTCTGGGTACCAGATCGCCGCAAGGCAATCCGGTGCCACGAGGATCAGATGTAGCCAATCCGATCTGACCCGAGCCAGCAGACGAGCAATGGAGTGTAACAGTGGGAACGCGTAAAGGACCCCCCCCCCCGGCGATTGATGTAGGAAACCGTCACCTTCTATTGCCTGCCCTTGACAGACACCTCCCCACCCTTGCAGGGACGCGCCTGTGAACACCTGAATGAACGACATCACTCTCCCCATAGGGACTCCCAGAGAGAGTGAGTCAGGGTCTCTCCAATAGGCCAGATCCCCTTGCAGGCTGGTCAGCAGGTTCACCTTCAGTCGTTTCTAATGACGCACAGGGTCCACCCGCTGGCGGGAGAACCAGGCTTTTAAGAGAACTTTTTTTTTACTACCATGCCGATGGGGAGAGCGCCATGTACAAAGAGGTATTCATATTTAAGAACATAAAGCAGGTCAGCCACTGTACAGAATATCTTATGGAGAGAACTGCGTGTATGCATCTTATAATTAGGATTTATTTTTATTTCCATTGTTGTGTTTGTTTTGCACAACATTCTGTTTGGTTTTAAGAATGTGATTTTTGGGGGAAATACTACTGAACAAAAATGTTATTGTGTCTCTTGGCAGGTCTGCACGCAAATCCAGAATTGTCTTCTTTGGAACCGGGAAGCAGAGGTAATAGAAACCGCTCTGTTACAATTCCTCCAGGACCACGACAATAGCTTCCTTGTTCAGGAGCGCCATTATCTCTGACAGGAGGGCATCTGCCTTGTCCTGCAACGACATCACTGTCTCCACTACTCCCGGAAAGGGAGGGGGGAGCTTGCGAAACTGAATCAGATAGCCTTTTCTGATCGTTCGATCGAGCCAAGTTGACAGTGTATAATGAAGACGCCACTCCCAATAGTGCTCTGATAGAGGACGAGCACGAAGTTGGGGGGCGTTCAGCAGGACATACTCGTAATCGTCCTCCGCCCCTACCGCCACTGGTCTCGCTCGAGAAGGGAGCGACGTGGCCCATGGGGGGCGATAACCTAAAGGGAGTAGAAAAATAGTCACTGTCGGGACACGAACCGCGGTCTCTCAAACAAGAGCCAGTGGCCCCATCCACTAGACCACAGTGGCTCATAACAGGAGAGGCATTCATACTGTTAGGAGGCGTGGACCCGCTAGGCAAGGAACCCGGCATTTGCATGCGTGGGAACTTAGCTGTTTTCACACAAGCGTTGTCATGGCGAAGTTGGTGAGAGCACTCTAAGCTGTTGTCACGGAGACCAAGTTTAGAAGAAGCCGGCGGCGGCGCCGTGTTAATCACTGAGCCCGGTGCTTTAATCTACCCGAGTGAGCGGGATGAGAGGCTGGAATAGTTATGTCTATAACACCCCCTAACCCTTCCCGCAAAGGGGAGGGTACGAGAACACACATATCTAACCAAGTCCCTACGATCTACAGAGCGAATGTGAGAAAAGTTTCGCTCACAGACGCTGCTGCTCATTTCCAAAGGATCCACATTATGGAGAGACAGAGAAGGATCTGTTGTATAAGTGGTAACCAAAGGAGGCAAACTGGCCCTGACTGAAGGCAATGGGTCGTTCACAGACTCAGACACCGCCTGAGAATGTACAGAAGCACAACTTGCGTTCTGATGAATCTTTATTGAAAAAGCTGGTGAAGGTGCCGAATCTGTGGCGCCGCGCGATTCGGCCAACACAATTCGAGGATGAGGTGTGGGGGCTGAGTGAGCAACGGTGTAAAACCCTGAGAAGGGCCTTCCTCCCCGTCTCCAAGTTCTCTTGGACAGCAGAGCTGTCGTCACCACTGGAGGATTCCAAGATGTCGTCTATATTGACCTCTACCTCAAAGAAATTTGCTCTCTCCACGCGAGTAGAGAGAGACAAGGATGCGCAGGCAGGAGGCTCGGTAAGTCCCGCACGTGAGTGTGCAGGTCCCAGGCACGACACACAAAAATTGTGAGTTTCTCCACTAGCGGCCAGGTCAGCACAACAACAAGCGGCAGTGAAAAACTTCTTCATTGCAAAAAATAGTAATAGTAATTCCAAGACGCTAGTTCTAAAGAATAACTGGCAACAAGATTCCTGGCTTTGTGCAGATGTGATGTTCAACTGTGCTAAAGAAAAAAGGGAGGGGGAGCTATGGGCTCAGGTACCTTTATAGGGGCAGGCGTGCCCCGATTGGCTGAAAGCATGTGCATATTTAATTTTCAGTGACACCCCCTTACGCAGCAGGGATAAACCACTAGGAGCTAAGCCCTTTAGGGGGCGAAGCTCCACAACATATAGCTGTTCTTTTAATTGTACGGAGAGTATTTCACAACCACCTATGCAAAATCCCATGATTGGTCAGTCCCCAGCGATAGGTGCGAGTGATTTGCATTAAGTTGGGAAATCTGAACGCATCGCCCCACAAGCCACTTGCTCGCCACACTTGCCTTCATTGAAACAAATTGAGCCATCACCCCCATCGCAAACAGTATGAATGTACTGTTATGGCCCGTGTCCACTAGGTGTTTAGTATTTTTGCGTGCCTTTGCTTGTTTCGATGTTCGCTGGGTGCTTGTGAGCATGTATGTTTGTCTGTTCCGAAAAACTTTCTGGTTTTCTTGTCAATGAAGGAAATTACATTAACTAGCTTATGTAGCTAGCAGTATTTTGATGTCAATCCACTTCTTTGAGCACAGTTAAGGCTAAGGGATAATAAGGTTAATTTGGTTTATTTTCATTAATCATAATTCAAATTGTTCTATAGGAGGTGAAAGTATGCTAAAAAAGCAAGAAACCAGGCAAGCCTAGTTCAGCCGGCCCGCAATAAAAAGTCTTGCCCTCTCAAGATTCGAACCTGGTTGCTCACGTGAAAGACAGTGTTGTTAACCACTACACCACGGAGCTATACATTTGGAGGGTGTCTGTATAGCCTCTTGTGTTGATCTTGAACAAATCCTCTTTTTCCACTGGCCGTTTTAACAGTTAATTGGCCATTCGTGAATGACACTGATACAGTTAAACTGACTAACGTTTCTAACTAAGTTAACCTCCGCCGTTTTAACAGCATATTAGCCAAAAATAGGCTTTACCGGTATCTACTAACTTACTGGAATAGTCATAAGAATTGAGCAATTGCTAGCGAGTCTGCCAAAGCTATTTCATTTCATGGCGTAAGAATGTATTTTTTTCTTTCATGGCATAACAACATACTTTTTTCTTTCATTTGTGAATGACATTAATATAATAACCATCAATAAAGGTGACAATAACTAACTTTTTCATCAAGTGAAAAGACGAGAGAATCGTGGAATCTACCAGAAATAACAAATAGATGACGTTGCTCTCAATAGAGTCGAACTTAGGTGTTCCAGATGAGAGGCACTGTCCTTAACCACTAAGCCACAGCATTACATGTTTTAGCAGTTGCTAGACTCCTTTGAGGATTGTGTTAAACTGACTAACGTTCTTATTACGTTTACCTCCACCATAGCATCTACGGACTGTATTGCTTTTGCCACTGGCCGTTTTAACAGCTTATTAGCCAGTAATAGGCTTCCTAGTATCTACTAACTTCATAATTGAGCAATTGCTAGCGAGACTGAAGATGAACTATTCCATGCCAGAAACAGTCCCAATATAACCGTATACAGTTTCAGTTAAGGCTAACGTAACTACTGTATGTTGTAGGCAGCAAACATGTTTGTCTATCCTGACCCAAAACGCATGCACGGATGTGTACCTCGAAAAATTCACCCGAAATAGTCGTAATATAACTGTAAACTGCCAGCGAAGTTTTCGTCCATACGGAACAATTCATAATGCGTACTTGGCTTCGCCTACGAGGAAATACGAACTCAGGACCTATAGTTCGCAGGTCCGTTTCTCTAACCACTATGCTATTTAACAAGGGTCGGTCGGTTACATTCGCTCTTCTTAGCCAGCTCCGCTTACGCGGTCCGGCAAAAACTGGTTAAAAAGCCAGTAAAAGTTTTTTAAAACTGGTTAAAAAGCCAGTAAACTTCTCTGGGCCCGAGCTCCAATAAGATGGACAGAGACAAAGTGGAAAACTGCCCTGTGGTCTGACGAATCAAATTTGAAATGGATTTAGGGAATTATGCGCACAGTTCAAAAGCCAATTATCAGCGCACAGTTAAAAAGCCAGTATCTGTGATGGTATGGGGGTGCATTAGTGCACATGGCATGGGTGACTTGCACATCTGTGAAGGCACCATTAATGCTGAACATAAATTAAAGTGGTTCATTTCTAAAACTTTTCTCGCTCTTTTGAACTACCAGCTTTGACGCTCAACAGCGTGATAAATGTGCTAATCTCTTTGTTGCTAACATTCGTAAGTTGTTTGCTAGGTTAGCATTCCTCAGCTAGATATTATAAAGGCACAAAGGTGTCTGAATAAGGATAGAAAATGGAAAGTGCAGATCATTTGTATGTAGTTTGTGCTGAAACGGAAGATGAGACTAATGCTAATGAAAAGAGGAACATTAGTGACACCCACTTCTATGCGTGTCGAGCTAGAGGGGGTGAATGTAATTCCATTCCAAACACACCTTCCAAGGTTAGTCAGAAAAAGGCAAAGAGACCTAAACAAACGAGCCCTCCCTGACGGAACTTCAGGACAATATTATCCGCATCCTGACAACCGTAATAAATGAGAGGTCTGACCATATCAAGGAGATGGTTAAACAGAACTGTATTCGAATTGAAGGATTAAAGAAGTCTTTGGATAATGTTAACTTGGATGTGAACGATCTAAAAAAGGAAAACGCCAACCTGAGATCTAAATGTGATCAACTGGGAAAGAAAGTTGCCGAGATGGAACAAAGAGTAAATGAATATGACCGTTATAGCCGGAGATGGAACTTGCGTTTGTATGGAATCCCCGAAACAGCTGATGAGAATATAAAGGCAAAGGTGAAGGAGGTATGTGAAGCGGTGCTTCCGGATAAGGAGTAGATGTGGTCCATCGGCTTGGTAGGCATCGAGGAGGGGAGAAAAATCTGACACCAAGGCCAGTGATAATCCGATTCAGTACTAGATCCACAAGGGACTTGCTATGGAAAAGCACATAGAAAAATGATTATATGAAGTCCAATAACCTGCGCTTCAAAGAAGACCTAACGGCACTGGATAAAGAGCTTTGCAATCAGCTATGGCCAATTGTGGAGAAGACGAAGAAGGAAGGGAAAAGTGCCTACTTTGCGGGAGCTAGAGCATTTGTACAAGGAAGAGAGGTTCGCATCTGCCATGTTAATTTTGTCCTTGTAAACACCCACTTGGAGGATAGAGTGAGAATGCAACTGGTAAAATTTGGATTTTGGGGAATCACAATTGTGATTAATAATTTTAGTTTCCAAGGTCAGTGACACGTGAATGTCTGTTTCTGTGTATTCTGTTAATGCCAGAGGTATTCGTAATATGTTGAAAAGAAAATCAATTTTTTTATACTGCAAAGATAAAAGCGATGATTTTTTTTTATTCAGGAAACTCACGCCTGTGATAATGATATCAAATTTTGGAGGACCCAATGGGGAAACGATATCTGGTTTTCTTGTGGCAGTAATTGGTCAGCAGGTGTCGCAATTCTTAAGGGCAACTTTAAAGGTCAAATACTGAGCCATGAGGAAGATGATTCAGGGAGATGGATTATTTTGCTTGTAGATGTCAATCATACACAATTTATACTTACAAATGTTTATGGTACGAACAGTAAAAAAATAATAACAATTTATTCCAGAATATTGAGATGAAAATAACTCAACTCTCTTCTAAATTTCCTTCTGCTAAAGTGATATGGGGAGTGATTTTAACACAACGTTTGATGGGGCTCTTGATCGATGGCCTCCCAAAGATAATGCACCTGGTTGTGAATTAAGGAACATCTGTTTATGTTTAGGGTTGTTTGATGTATGGAGGCATAAAAATCAGAATAAGAAAATGTTTACCTGAGGCACTAAAGATTTCTCTAAACAGTCTCGCATAGATTTTTGGTTGGTATCTGATGATATAGAGGATAAAGTGGATAAAGTTGCTATAGAGCCATCAATATTGACAGATCATAAAGGATTTTTCATTGAAGTAAACATGCACAATTCACCTACTAATAAAGTTACAAGAGGTTACTGGAAGCTGAATAAGACATTACTAGAGAACAATATATTTCTAATGGAAGTAGGAAAAATTATTCATCGAAATTGGAAGCAGGCTAACATAACGAATTCCTTTGGGAAGTACTGGGAATTGATGAAATTTGGGATAAGAACTTTAGCCATTGCAATTGGGAAAGACATTGCTAGAATTAAAAAGGAACATAAAATAATCAGGGGGACATTAGATATATTAAAGAGAAATGATAGGGATGATCATGATATGATATGATAGTTATCTTCTTTACAATTACTATTAGATAATATACAGTATCTCACAAAAGTGAGTACACCTCTCACATTTTTGTAAATATTTGATTATATCTTTCATGTGACAACACTGAAGAAATGATACTTTGCTACAATGTAAAGTAGTGAGTGTACAGCTTGTATAACAGTGTAAATTTGCTGTCCCCTCAAAATAACACAACACGCAGCCATTAATGTCTAAACCGCTGGCAACAAAAGTGAGTACACCCCTAAGTGAAAATGTCCAAATTGGGCCCAAAGTGTCAATATTTTGTGTGGCCACCATTATTTTCCAGCGCTGCCTTAACCCTCTTGGGCATTGAGTTCACCAGAGCTTCACAGGTTGCCACTGGAGTCCTTTCCACTCCACCATGATGACATCACGGAGCTGGTGGATGTTAGAGACTTTGCGATCCTCCACCTTCCATTTGAGGATGCCCCACAGATGCTCAATAGGGTTCAGGTCTGGAGACATGCTTGGCCAGTCCATCACCTTTACCCTTAGCTTCTATAGCAAGGCAGTGGTCGTCTTGGAGGTGTGTTTGTGGTCATTATCATGTTGGAATACTGCCCTGTGGCCCAGTCTCCGAAGGGAGGGGATCATGCTCTGCTTCAGTATGTCACAGTACATGTTGGCATTCATGGTTCCCTCAATGAACTGTAGCTCCCCAGTGCCGGTAGCACTCATGCAGCCCCAGACCATGACACTCCCACCACCATGCTTGACTGTAGGCAAGACACACTTGTCTTTGTACTCCTCACCTGGTTGCCGCCACACACGCTTGACACCATCTGAACCAAATAAGTTTATCTTGGTCTCATCAGACCACAGGACATGGTTCCAGTAATCCATGTCCTTAGTCTGCTTGTCTTCAGCA
>JACXGI010000200.1:105254-124636 GCA_016801175.1 Esox masquinongy | reverse complement strand
GTGTGCAGCGTATGGTCTGAGCACTGACAGGCTGACCCCCCACCCCTTCAACCTCTGCAGCAATGCTGGCAGCACTCATATGTCTATTTCCCAAAGACAACCTCTGGATATGACGCTGAGCACATGCACTCAACTTCTTTGGTCAACCATGGCGAGGCCTGTTCTGAGTGGAACCTGTCCTGTTAAACTGCTGTATGGTCTTGGCCACCATGCTGCCGTTCAGTTTCAGGGTCTTGACAATCTTCTTATAGCCTAGGCCATCTTTCTGTACAGCAACAATTCTTTTTTTCAGATCCTCAGAGAGTTCTTTGCCATGAGGTGCCATGTTGAACTTCCAGTGACCAGTATGAGGGAGTGTGAGAGCGATAACACCAAATTTAACACACCTGCTCCCCATTCACACCTGAGACCTTGTAACACTAACGAGTCACATGACACCGGGGAGGGGAAATGGCTAATTGGGCCCAATTTGGACATTTTCACTTAGGGTTGTACTCACTTTTGTTGCCAGCGGTTTAGACATTAATGGCTGTGTGTTGAGTTATTTTGAGGGGACAGCAAATTTACACTGTTATACAAGCTGTACACTCACTACTTTACATTGTAGCCAAGTGTCATTTCTTCAGTGTTGTCACTTGAAAATATATAATCAAATATTTGCAAAATGTGAGGGGTGTACTCACTTTTGTGAGATACTGTATATGAAGAGAAGGCTAGAGGAGCGTTCATTAGATCACAGCGGAAATGGATGGAATATGCGAGAATAATACAAACTATTTCTTTAACCTGGAAAAACAAAATTATGAATTCTCAGCAGTATGCAAATTGAATATTAATGATAATCTTAGTGAGAATCTTAAACACATTTCTCAGTATGTCACACAGTTCTACCAAAACCTGTATTCATCCTCTGCACTGCCTGCTTCCTTTGTGGATGAATTTTTTGATAATGTGGCCAATAGTACACGAACGATAGATGAAGACTTCAAGATTTTATGTGACCAGGCAATAGGCGTTGACGAGATTAGAGTCAATAAAAAATTTGAAAGATAATTGTTCACCTGGTTAACAATGATGGTCTTACAGGTGAATTTTATAAGTCTTTCTGTGATAGTTTAAGCCCTTTCTTGGCACGCCCACTTTAAGAATCCATTGAAAAAAGGGAACTGCCAGCATCATTGAGGGAAGGGGTTAACACATTAATTCCCGAACCAAATAAAGATAGGTTATACTTAGAGAATTGGAGGCCTATAAGTCTGTTAAACAACGATGCAAAACTATTTGCGTTAGTATTTGCACAGAGGTTAAAACAAGGTTTACACTCCATAATAGATGAAGAGCAATCTGGTTTTATTCCGACAGGCAGTTTTATTTTCTTTATTGATTTTTACAAAGCATTTGATACAGTTGAGCACACGTTTATATTTAAAGCAATATAATTTTTTGGATTTGGTCATTATTTTTTGGAAGCAATCCAGACCCTGTATAATGGTTGTACAAGCTCTGTTAAGTTGGTGCATGGTATCTCACAAAAGTTTTCTATTGATAGAGGAATTCGGCAGGGATGCCAAATTTCCCCTCTTTTATTTCTATTGGTTACTCAAATCATGGCTCTGCATATCAAAAAGGACTACTTTTGTGGTATTTCAATTTTTGGAAAAGTGCTAAAAATTCCTCAATTGGCTGATGATATGACAATTTTTTTAAAGGATAGTAATCAGGTAGTCAAAGCAGTAAATTGTATTGAAGAATTTTCAAGGGTATCAGGCCTAAAAATGAATCTTAGTAAGTCTGTCCTGTTTCCACTTAAGCTTTGTAGTATACAAGACTTACATGGCATTCCTGTTAGGGATACAGTCACATATCTTGGAATTGTGATATGTAGAGATGCAAAAAAGCGTAGTGATTTAAATTTAATTAATGGCTATTAAGAGATATATCATTATATGGAAGGGTTTTACTTTCCAAAGCTGAAGGGCTGTCAAGATCAGTATATGTACAGTGGATATAAAAAGTCTACACACCCCTGTTAAAATGCCAGGTTCTTGTGATGTAAAATAATGAGACAAAGATAAATCATGTCAGAACTTTTTCCACCTTTAATGTGACCTATAATGTGAACAATTCAATTGAAAAACAAACTGAAATATTTGAGGGGGAAAAATATAAAATAAAAAACTCACAATAACCTGGTTGCATAAGTGTGCACACCCTTAAACTAATACTTTGTTGAAGCACCTTTTGATTTTATTACAGCACTCAGTTTTTTGGGTAGGAGTCTATTAGCATGGCACATGTTGGCGTGGCAATATTTGCCCACTCTTCTTTGCAAAAGCGCTCCAAATCTAAAAGATTGCGAGGACATCTCCTGTCCACAGCCCTCTTCAGATCACCCCACAGATATTCAATTGAATTCAGGTCTGGGCTCTGGCTGGGCCATTCCAAAATGTTAATCTTCTTCTGGTGAACCCATGCTTTTGTAGATTTGGATGTGTGCTTTGGGTCGTTGTCGTGCTGAAAGGTGAACTTCATCTTCAGCTTTCTAATGGACGCCTGAAGGTTTTGTGCCAAAACTGCCTGGTATTTGGAACTGTTCATAATTCCCTCCACCCTGACTAAGGCCCCGGTTCCAGCTGAAGAAAAACAGCCCCAAAGCATGAGGCTGCCACCACCATGCTTCACTGTGGGTATGGTGTTCTTTGGGTGATGTGCTGTGTTGTTTTTGCGCCAAACATACCTTTTGGAATTATGGCCAAAAAGTTCAACCTTGGTTTCATCAGACCATAACACATTTTCCCACATGCTTTTCGGGGACTTGATGTTTGTTTTTGCAAACTTCAGCCGGGCTTGGATGTTTTTCTTTGTAAGAAAAGGCTTCCGTCTTGCCACCCTACCCCATTGCCCATTCATATGAAACTATGGGAGAGTGTTGTCACATGTAGCACACAGCCAGTACTTGGCAGAAATTCCTGCAGTTCCTTTAATGTTGCTGTAGGCCTCTTGAAAGCCTCCCTGACCAGTTTTCTTCTCGTCTTTTCATCAATTTTGGAGGGCCGTCCAGTTCTTGGTAATGTCTCTGCTGTGCCATATTTTCTCCACTTGATGATGACTGTCTTTACTGTGTTCCATGGTATATCTAATGCTTTGGAAATTCTTTTGTACCCTTCTCCTGACTGATATCTTTCAACAATGAGATCCCTCTGATGCTTTGGAAGCTCTCTGCGGACCATGGCTTTTGCTCTGAGATGCAACTAAGAAAATGTCAGGAAAAGAACAGCTGAACTTTATTTGTGATTAATCAGAGTCACTTTAAATGATGGCAGGTGTGTAATGACTTCTATTTAACATGAATTTGAATGTGATTGGTTAATTCTGAACACAGCCACATCCCCAGTTATAAGAGGGTGTGCACACTTATGCAACCAGGTTATTGTAAGGTTTTTATTTTTCATTTTTTCCCCTCAAAGATTTCAGTTTGTTTTTCAATTGAATTGTTCACTTTATAGGTCACATTAAAAGTGGAAAAAGTTCTGACATGATTTGTCTTTGTCTCATTCTTTTACATCACAAAAACCTGGCATTTTAACAGGGGTGTGTAGACTTTTTATATCCACTGTATCTCTTTCTCTTGAAGTGCCTCAAAAGATCACTAAGGAGTTTGACAAGATGCTTTATGATTTTATTTGGAACAAACCTCATTACCTTAAAAAATATATTTTGCGTAAACACTAGAGATTGAGGTGGCCTTGAGGTTTTGGATCTTGAAACACTAAATAGTGCCTTTAAAATAAAGTGGATAATCAATATCTTCAAAACAAGGATAGCATTTGGAACACATTTCCTGAATATATATTTGATTCAATAGGTGGCCTGGAATTTGTTTTAAAATGCAATTATTCTGTTGATAAGATTCCTGTGAAACTGGCCAACTTTCATAAACAGGCTCTTTTAGCTTGGTTATTAGTCTTTAAACATAATTTTTCACCACATAGATATTACATATGGAACAACAAGGATATACGGTTTAAGAATAAATCACTATTTTTTCAAAATTGGGTTGACAACAGTATTATTCTAGTTGGACAATTGTTGGATAGTAGAGGTTATCTTCTTTCCTATTCAGAATTTCTGGATAAATTTAAAATTCCAATTTCACCAAAAGAACATGCTGTAGTTTTTGATGCTATTCCGAAAGGGGCATTAATGTTATTGGAAAATGCTGACGTTGATTATGGCACTTCAATTGATACATATGTTGGTATTTATGTTGGCAATGTAAATATTCTTAAAGATAAAAAATGTTGTAATAAAAGTATCAGAAATGTTAGTGTCAATGCCACATTCCCTCCAGCAAGTTTGTTTTGGTCCTCTATTTTTTAACATTTAAATTGGGAAAATGTAAGGTTTATAACAAATATTCTATCAGTAATAAAGTGAAGGAAGTTTCTTTTAAAATTTTGTATAGAATATATCCTGCTAAACATGTCCTAGAAAGATTCAAACTGAAGATTGATTATAGTTGTGATTTCTGTGGGTTGGAAAAGGAGACTATTTCTCATTTATTTTGTTACTGTACAAATAGTAAAGTGTTTTAGATTGATGTACGGAATTTTATAAAGAAAAAAACTGGATATATTGTGGAACTGCATAGTAGAGATATACTGTTGTGTTTTCAGGATGACAACATCACTAGGGGAGACATACGTTTTTTAATTCAATTACTAATCGCATTGGGATTGTTCCATATCCACAAAAAGAAATGGTCAGAATCCAGAACAAATTTCTTCCACTTTGAAAATGAAGTTCAACAGTATGGCACTATTTTATGTATAATGAAAAAAATATAAAAAATAAAAAATCAATGAAAACTTGTATTATTTTGTTTAAATATAATATTTTAATTTAGATACCCTGGCAATGTACAAAGTTACAATGTTTTATGACTGTGACTTTCCTCTTTGTTATGATCTATTGTTAATAAAGCAATAAAAAATAATAAAATTTAAACGGGTCTTCAGACACCTATGGGTGACGTCACGGTTACTACGTACATATTTTTTTTACAGTCTATGGCTAAAACACAGCCGTTTAAAACTCATACTTGTCTCCAAGGAAAAGTTTTATTCACTCAAGCAGATCCCAATGGTCACTTGCTACTAATTGTTATAAACCATGCTGACAATTTGTATCTTTTATGTAATGTATACGGATTCTGCTCTAGTTCTTCTAATGACTTCCTTTTAGAGGGAATTCAGAGTACTCTCAAATGCACTCTTGACAAATTCCCATCCAGTCAGCTGATTACTGGTGGCGACTTTAATATTGTTTATAATAATGAGATTGACAGACTACCTCATAGGCCAGAGGTTCCCAAACTAGGGGTAGCGACCCAATGTGGAGTCACCTGATATGAAAATGGGGTTGGGGGAGAATGTTTTACAATTGACTCTCATAGCTGCAAATAAAAAAATATCGATTATATAATTTTTCTTCACATGGTTGGGGTCGCGAGAATTTTTAGATATTGAAATTGGGTCGTTGGACAAAAAAGTTTGGGAACTACTGCCACAGGCCCAACATAGGTGTCGACAAACTCAGACATTTTTGCCAACATTTGGACCCGATTGATATATGGAGAGTGAATTACCCTGGTGTAGAGAAATTCACCTGGAGTAATAGAAGCTTTCACTACAGTCAATAATTGATTTATGGGTGATATCCTCTAGCCTTGGGCCATCTGTTGTTGATGTTAAAATATTGCCAGCTGTTTTGACAGATCATAAGGTTATTTCCCTAACTGTAAGACACCACAAAAAATATGCCTGTGGTTATTGGAAATTGAACAGTTCACTGTTATTACATGATGATCTAAAACAAATAATTGCAAATTTAATTTCTGTCTACTGGAACTTAGCTACTTCTATGGCAGAATATGGAAAGTACTGGGAACTGTTGAAATTCCAAATTCGCTTAGCCTGCACAACTTATGGAAAGCAGTATGCTGCTAAAAAAAGAGGTGAAATTGTTCAATTTCCTAAGAAAATTTTGGATATTACAGAGTTTGAGCATCTCAACAACAATAAGGTCAATTTGAATTATTGACTAGATAATTTATATGAGGAAAAAGGCTAGAGGTGCTTTTATAAAATCACAAAAACTCTGGCTTGAAAAATGTGAAAAGAATAGTAGATACTTTTATAATCTGGCAAAAAAAGAGGGGAACTGAACACACTTAGGAGACTTACTATTAATGGAGCAATCTCAGAAAACACAGAAGAGATATTGTTACTACATTTTATGAACATCTTTACTCCTTAGATACTAACTTAGATGCTTCCAAGAACCTTCTTGATTCTATAAGAAATGTTAATTTAGTTAGAGGAATTTAATCAGTTTTGTTGTCAAGATTTATCCAGTATGGAAATTAATGATGGCATTGCTAAATTGAAAAATAGTAAGTCTCCAGGATGCAATGGTTTAACCTCTGAGTTTTACAAAACCTTCTCAGTAGAAATGACTGCCTTTTTACTTGAAACATTTAAAGAAGCTCTTAAAAGAAAATAACTACCTGCTTCTTTGAAACAAGGTATCATCACTCTTATCCCTAAACCACACAAGGATCTGTTGGTCATTGATAATTGGCGTCCTATCACACTCCTCAATAATGACTACAAAATTATAGCCTGAATTTTTGCAAAAAGATTGAAATCTGGTTTGAATAGTCTGATGAATGTCAATCAGGATTTAAGAAGGGTCGCCAGATCTCCAATAATTTAAGGTTGTTGTTGTTGGATTTGACTGTCAATGTACAGTCGTTTTCGCCCTCTGCCAGTCTGTAGCTTTGTTGTCCCCAATGTCTGTTGCTTGATCTTGTCCTTATGAACCGCCATCTTTGAAATTTTCAGGATGGAAGCAACCTGTCGCTCACTGTATCCCTCTGCCAGTAAAGCCAGAATTCAACCCTTCTTTTCCTCACTCAAAACTTTTGTTTTCATTTTCTTTTGTCATGCTGAATAGTTATTTTCTTATTCAAATTACCTTTGAGGTACTACTTGCCCTGTTTTTGCCATCCAGCTGGTCCTATTGCAAGAGGATAGCGATGACCACAGCAGTGTTTTTTATACTTTTCCACATTAAATTAGATTTGGTTCAGGTAATCAACTAATATTAGTACCTCATTAAGTAAAATGAGGTGTGCCTGTGTTGGAATTTAACAGACACTGGAATGGAATGGCTGCCATACATGTAGAGATGCAGATTTAAGAAAAATTAGGAGTGGTCTCTTAATTTTTTCCAGAGCTGTATATACAGACTATATTAGTTTCCTATGAATTTTATTAAGTAATATAAATCTAGGTTTTTGTATATTTTGATTTTTTATTGATTACCAAATGAAATTACACCTAGTAGTAAAAATATTTCAGTCAAAAGTGTTCTTAAACAGTGTGAATTAAGTCATCGGACCCACTGTAATCAAAAAGTTAATTTGCAGAACAAAACAGGATTTTAGTTTGTCAAAACTGGATAACAGTGGTTCAGATGACTTAATCCCCAATATACATTCCAAGATCTAATTTTTATTAAGATTTGGAGCCAAGATTTGGTGCCAATGTTCTCAGGGGAATACATAACATATTATACATTATGTTACAAATTGGCTGTGAAGGAACCGAAAAATGTCAATTCTATGTCTATTTACACCATTCAATGATTCTTCATTATTTATTATAGACATGTATACCTATGTACTTAATTTCTATTCTAGTAGGCTGTCATTGGAATGTTTATGGTTAAAAGTTGTTTCTGCAGAGACAAAAGGGTTGCTTTTAATTGCCTAGCTTGCGTGATCCTTGAGATAACACCCCTGTGTCATAGGAAGAGACGCAGGGTTTGATAAGGGGTCTATTCTACAGGACTGGTTTTGTTTTCCTTAGGTCAGTTAACCAACCCCCACTACTTGAGTTTTAGGATATAACCAGAGCAAGGGTTTGAAGAAGCTCTCTTGCATTTACCTTTCCTCCTGTCTGCATCTTCAATCTCCGGAGAACTTTCTATCTTTGATACTTGTACTGTAATTGTAATACTCTCTTTATATATTAAATTCATTTGTTACATTAATTGATTGACTATTTGGAATTAATCTAAAACGGGTCCAAATCAAATTCCTTCAGCTGAAACATGTCATATTTTACAAACACAGCTAAAACTTATCAAATATAACGAACATGCACAAACATATGATATGTTACAGATTTAATGTAAGGTTAGGATTAAGGTTAGGTGTCACATTTCTGATGTTAAGGTTAGGGTTTAGGTTAGAAAATGAAAAAGGTTAAGCATCACCAGGGACATCGCTAGGCCTATCATAGGGGGGCTTTAGCCCCACTAAATTATTAATTAGCCCCCCTAAATAAATTAATATATCAGTCAATATATTTTCTCAGTGATTTTTTTTTTGTCACACATTCCATCGCATCTTAAACTTCTTACAAATTGTATAGAAATTGTATAGAATTGTGTTCATTTGGCAGCATGTTCGGTGGAGTGTGATGCTTTGAACGTAACTCACTCATCTGAAGCTCCCTCTCTTCTGTAAATAGTAGCTAACATCTCCCTACCATCGGCCACCCCCATTATCGTCCATTTCTAGTGGTTCGAGAAGTAAATCCTCTCAAGTTCAAATGCACAGGAAAGCAACGGTACGTTTTGTTAATCAATATACCCTTTCAGCTTGCCCACTACCATTTTTTATAGAAATGTATGAAGGTTAAAACATCTTTTTGAGAAAGCTAGCTACAACTTTTTAGTAGACACTTCATTGATGACTTGATCAAATGATTACTCGGTACAAGAAGACGTTTTTTTGTGTTATTTCATTGTATTGATGTCATCACTATTATTCAAAAATGTGGATAATAGTAAGAATTAAGAAATACCCTGGAATGAGTACAACTTCACAACTTTGTTCTCTCTAATGTAGAGGTCACATACCACAACGTTGTCTGTTGTAAAAGGCTGAATTTCTGTGTTCTTCAGTTTCGCCATCATTTCTGCCAGAATAGTATTTCGGTTCAGATTGATCCATGGTGGTGAAAAGCTTTCTTTACACCAGGGGCAGTCTTGATCTTCTCTCTGGTCATCCAAATGTACCCGGATACAACCCAGACAGTGACTGTGTCCACAAGGCAAAGTCACTGGATCCTTCAGCAGGTCTTGACAGATGGGACAGTTGAAGAGTTCGGGGTCAATGAGAATGGAGGCAGACATTTTACTGGACAAAGTCTGAGGTAACTAGATTAGAAAATAACAGACAAACTGATGTCGATGCACCACTTGACTGACTGAACAGAAAGCTGAAACATAATGTGTTAGGGAGTTTCATTTCTCTCTAAATCATGTCTGTGGGTGTGGTTCATAACATGCACTAGGTCATTTCATTAGCTCATTAGGAAGACAGATAGCCTAGTGGTTTGAATGTTTGACTGGTAACTGAAAGGTACCTGCTTCTAATCCCTGAATGGAAATATTGAGCACAGCAAAGCACTTAACCCTTATTCCTCTGGTGTGGAATAATAACAATGAGTGTGGAATCATGAATGCACAGTGTGTTTCATTGGAAATTAAATGTGCCTAGATAATGAAAACAACAGAAACATCTGCGTTTAGATTCTCTCTTTGTAGGTCGCAGTCTGCCAACCTCAGGAATGTGGAATGCTAACATTGGCCATTTAGCATGGGGGTCCTAGTGGGAATGTGATCTGCGTTAGGTAGACACACCCTTCAAGGTATATAACAGCTAGCAACCATTTTTAAAGTGAGATCGAGTTTGTAACATCAGAGAGCCTTGCTGCGATGCCTTTAATAAAGCTTCTCTTTCTCCCTTGATATTTGACTGAGTACGCTCTTTATTTATTTGCTATACAAACGGCTGTAACTCTACACGAGCATCTCTTTTAAATCATAGGTTCTCAAATATCTCCTCTGGGACCACCAGCAGATCCTTGTATTTGTAGAATTCTAGACCTAGCACACCTGATTTAACCTGTCAAATAATTGTTACTCCATTGATTGGAGGTGCATTCCTCTGTATAGGTGTTGCTGACAATTCACTGGCAGATTGTCTATCAATTTGCACAATATCTGAACAAATGTTTTACCCTTCAGCTAATGTCTAGACAGCGGAAATAGCTAAACAGTTGAAATGACCTATTTCCACTATCAGGGCAATACATAAGAAATTTACTGCAACTAGAGATGTCAACAATCGGCCTGGAAGAATACGTGTCTCTACACTGACCCCACACACAGTGAGGAGGATGGTATGAGTCACCAATGAATCAAAGGATCACAGCTCTAGAATTGTAGACATTAGATGGGTTTTGGGGACAGAAAGTCTCCAAAACTACGATCAGATGCAAGCTACATAACCGCAAGTTGTTTGGGAGGGTTGCCATAAAAAAATGTATGTACCTTATATGTCTTATATGAGCATATATGTTGTAAACATATTTGGTTTGAGCAACACATATATACATATATGTACATATATGTCAAAATATACAAGAATTGGCTGTTTTTATGAAAGATTGAAATATGTAATTAACATATTTGATCATGTATTTTAAAATATATGTAAAGTATTTTATTGTATATGGTCATATATGGCCATATATTAGATTTCTGTATGGGAGAGCAAAGCACTTAACACTTAATTTTCTGAATAAGAGCATCTGTCAAAATCACATGTTCTCAAACCTGCCCTCTGGGACCGCCAGCAATTCCTTGTGTTTGTAGTATTCCACAGCTAGTACACCTGATTTAACTTGTTAACTAATTATTAGTCCCTTGATCAATGGTGCAATTCTGCTGTGTAGGTGTTGCTGACAATTGACTGGTAGATCTTACAATACCTGAATAGATGTTACCCATCAACTAACTACCTAATAAGTTACTACTTTTTCAAATTAGCCAGACATAGGAAATTGTCTGGCTGCTCAGGGAAGTCTGGCTGGCTTCACCCTGTCAAAGTAATAGACAGGGATAACTGCTACGCCACACAGTATTACTAGACTAGAACAGACAGCACAGGATCATTAGATGAAGTCAGTATATTTTATTTGAGGAGAGGTTTTCTCAGCAGGTCACATTCAGTACCCTGGCTCTACCTGGCTCTCTCCTCAGCTGAAGCTGAGCTAGGCTTATCATCAACCTAAACATTAACTGATTAATTGACCATTAATAGAAGATAACTGTGCTGTATCATGAACTGACTAATATTAGTAGGAGGGCATAAAAGATACAGCAACATGTTGAATGTAATGTAAAAATGCAATTTGTTGCATTGACAGACTTACTCAAAAGTCACAATATGGGAGGGCCTTATAATAAGTAATGCTGCATACCCCAAGAAATATCTCAGATTAATTGCAGAGATATAACAAATTTTGAGAACACAAGTAGCTACATATTCAACACAAGATTAGGAATAGGGCTTGAAATTATTATGACTAACTGCTGCGAAGACTAGCTAAATTAACTGTCAGGCAGGCACCATTGTCTAGTTCATTAGATAGCTAGCTACCTTATACAGCAATCTGTCAGTCGATGACACCATTGGTGAAACATCTAAGCAGGGGGATGCATCCTAGCTGAATTAGATGAGTTAGTTGAGGCTACAACTGCATATTTATCTAACATAATGTATAAGGAACAATACAGTAGGACCAATATGAAGGAAAACAGGAAAAGATGTGAAAACCTGACTGTCACATCCTGGCATGGCAGGCCAGCCATGCAAGTGGAATCCAATCTCCCTCTTTTGAAACATGGACACCAGTTTGTTTTTATAACCTTCACCTGTGTTCCTCATCACATTCCCTATTTAAGTTCCTCCTTCCCTAGTGTTCCTATGAGTCATTTTTTGCGATTCATGTTGTAGTTTCTGTTTTTGTTACGTCCTAGTTCTTTTATTAAAAGCCCTCCGTTCTGTGCCCTGCCTCCATGCTTACAATGTTACATTGATAACCTATCAGAGAGTAAATCATTAATAGTGTACATTTTTAAATAAAAAACATGATACAAACAAAAAAGAAAATACATTAAATCTGTGCAGAGAGGCAAAACCTGGTTTCCAGCTTTATGCTTAGTGCCAATAGGATAAAACCATTTGGTGAGAAACATAAAAAGTTTCCTTTTTATTTAAAATAATTGATAAATGACTAAACTATGTATATTTTTTAAACAGTAAATTACATTTGTTTGGTCTCAGTGCAGTGGTTGTCAAACCTATTCTTGGGGACCACAAGAAGCTTCACAGTTTCCATTTACTGTGAAACATCATGTTAGTACATGTAAGTAAAATGCACTATTCATTTTCACTTTCAGTTCAGCTCTTTAGTTATGGGCATGAGGTTGCCACATTTGGGATTAGTGCCAAATTGGAGGCAGAGAATGTCATTACATCAAAATGCTGCACCGTCAAAATGTTTTATTGAATTATAATCAGTGTCATGGAAGCTACTCTAAAAATATAGTTGATACAGTGGATATAAAAAGTCTACACACCCCTGTTAAAATGCCAGGTTCTTGTGATGTAAAAGAATGAGACAAAGATAAATCATGTCAGAACTTTTTCCACCTTTAATGTGACCTATAACGTGAACAATTCAACTGAAAAACAAACTGAAATCTTTGCAGGGGAAAAATAAAAAACTCACAATACCTGGTTGCATAAGTGTGCACACCCTTAAACTAATACTTTGTTGAAGCACTTTTTGATTTTATTGCAGCACTCAGTCTTTTTGGGTAGGAGTCTATTGGCATGGCACATCTTGACGTGGCAATATTTGCCCACTCTTCTTTGCAAAAGCACTCGAAATCTGTCAGATTGCGAGGACATCTCCTGTGCACAGCCCTCTTCAGATCACCCCACAGATGTTCAATTGGATTCAAGTCTGGGCTCTGGCTGGGCCATTCCAAAATGTTAATCTTCTTCTGGTGAACCCATGCTTTTGTAGATTTGGATGTGTGCTTTGGGTCGTTGTCGTGCTGAAAAGTGAACTTCATCTTCAGCTTTCTAATGGACGCCTGAAGGTTTTGTGCCAAAACTGCCTGGTATTTGGAACTGTTCATAATTCCCTCCACCCTGACTAAGGCCCCGGTTCCAGCTGAAGAAAAACAGCCCTAAAGCATGATGCTGCCACCACCATGCTTCACTGTGGGTATGGTGTTCTTTGGGTGATGTGCAGTGTTGTTTTTGCGCCAAACAAACCTTTTGGAAATATGGCCAAAAAGTTCTACCTTGGTTTCATCAGACCATAACAAATTTTCCCACGTGCTTTTGGGGGACTTGATGTTTGTTTTTGCAAACTTCAGCCGGGCTTGGATGTTTTTCCTTGTAAGAAAAGGCTTCCATCTTGCCACCCTACCCCATAGCCCATTCATATGAAGAATACGGGAGATTGTTGTCACATGTAGCACACAGCCAGTACTTGCCAGAAATTCCTGCAGTTCCTTTGATGTTGCTGTAGGCCTCTTCGAAGCCTCCCTGACCAGTTTTCTTCTCGTCTTTTCATCAATTTTGGAGGGACGTCCATTTCTTGGTAATGTCTTTGTTGTGCCATATTTTCTCCACTTGATGATGACTGTCTTCACTGTGTTCCATGGTATATCTAATGCTTTGGAAATTATTTTGTACCCTTCTTCTGACTGAAAGCTTTCAACAATGAGATCCCTGTGATGCTTTGGAAGCTCTCTGCGGACCATGGCTTTTGCTCTGAGATGCAACTATGTAAGGAAATGTAAGGAAAATCCTACTAGAACAGCTGAACTTTATTTGTGATTAATCAGAGTCACTTTAAATGATGGCAGGTGTGTAATGACTTCTATTTAACATGAGTTTGAATGTGATTGGTTAATTCTGAACACAGCCACATCCCCAGATATAAGAGGGTGTGCACACTTATGCAACCAGGTTATTGTAAGATTTTTATTTTTCATTTTTCCCCCTTGAAGATTTCAGTTTGTTTTTCAATTGAACTGTTCACATTATAGGTCACATTAAAAGTGGAAAAAGTTCTGACATGATTTATCTTTGTCTCATTCTTTTACATCACAAAAACCTGGCATTTTAACAGGGGTGTGTAGACTTTTTATTTCCACAGTAGCTACCAAATATAGCTCCCAATTACACTGCAAGTAGTTAAGCGGTACTAATACAGTTGTGCTCATAAGTTTGCATACCCTGGCAGAAACTGTGAAATCTTGGCAATCATTTTGAAAATATACTAAATAAAAAAAACTGTCTTTTATTGAAGGATAGTGATCATATCAAGCCATTTATCATCACATAGTTTTTGGCTCCTTTTTAAATCATAATGATAACAGAAATCACCCAAATGGCCCTGATCAAAAATGTACATACCCTTGAATGTTTGGCCTTGTTACAGATACACAAGGTGACTTAAAGGTGAATTTCCCACACCTGTGGTTTTTTAAATTGCAATTAGTGCCTGTGTATACATAGTCAATGAGTTTGTTAGCGCTCACATGGATGCACTGAGCAGGCTAGATACTGAGCCATGGGGAGTAGAGAAGAACTGTCAAAAGACCTGCGTAACAAGGTAATGGAACTTTATAAAGATGGAAAAGGATATTAAAAGATATCCAAAGCCTTGAAAATGCCAGTCAGTAATGTTCAATCACTCATTAACAAGTGGAAAATTCAGGGATCTCTTGATACCAAGCCAAGGTCAGGTAGACCAAGAAAGATTTCAGCCATAACTGCTAGAAGAATTGTTCGGGATACAAAGAAAAACCCACAGGTAACCTCAGGAGAAATACAGGCTGCTCTGGAAAAAGATGGTGTGGTTGTTTCAAGGAGCACAATACGACAACATTTGAACAAAAATGAGCTGCATGGTCGAGTTGCCAGAAAGAAGCCTTTACTGCGCCAATGCCACAAAAACGCCCGGTTACAATATGCCCAACAACACCTTGACAAGCCTCACAGCTTCTGGCACACTGTAATTTGGAGTGACAAGACCAAAATTGAGCTTTATGGTCACAACCATAACTCTATGTTTGGAAAGGGGTCAACAAGGCCTATATTGAACAGAATACCATCTCCACTGTGAAGCATGTGGTGGCTCACTGATGTTTTGGGGGTGTGTGAGCTCTAAAGGCACGGGGAATCTTGTGAAAATTGATGGCAAGATGAATGCAGCATGTTATCAGAAAAGACTGGCAGACAATTTGCATTCTTCTGTACGAACGCTACGCATGGGACGCTCTTGGACTTTACAGCACGACAATGACCCTAAGCACAAGGCCAAGTTGACCCTCCAGTGGTTACAGCAGAAAAAGGTGAAGGTTCTGGAGTGGCCATAACAGTCTCCTGACCTTAATATCATTGAGCCACTCTGGGGAGATCTCAAACGTGCGGTTCATGGAAGACGACCAAAGACATTGCATGACCTGGAGACATTTTGCCAAGATGAATGGGCAGCTATACCACCTGCAAGAATTCAGGGCCTCATAGACAACTATTACAAAAGGCTGCACGCTGTCATTGATGCTAAAGGGGGCAATACACAGTATTATGAACTAAGGGTATGCAGATTTTTGTGTCAATGGACCCTGAACATTGACCTGTGGTTGTGGGTTCACCAGACCATGCAGCCTCTTCAGGCTGTAGGTTAAGGAATTACAACTGAAAAGTAAGAGAATGCTTCTATAATGTAGAGTTGGGTATTGCATGTTTATATGACATCGACAAGCAATCAAATGAGAATGAACACTGAGTATTTTTAGTCTACATAGGTGTAGTCCTCCAGTTTCATGCAGAGGACTTTATCCTTTGTAGTTAGCGTGCACCAGTTTTGTGCAAAAAGAACATGGCTCACATTTCTACAGTACTCATTTCAACAAGGTAGGCCTACAGCTAGTTAAAGGAAAGGTTCGCTATTTTTGAACATGGGGCCTTTTTTCAGATTATCTAGCATAATCCTGGACTGTAGAGACAATTTTTTTTTAATCATTTACACTTTTTTTTTTTAAAGGAAGCCTCTCTCCGGGAAGTGAACGGGGGCAACCCATATAGCGTTCGAAAATATATGATCTATTTTGTTTTCCATAATGGGATGGCAAGGGTATATTGATATAGGTCTCCATATGTTCACCTGAAATAATTGTGCCAAAACGAGTTCAGTTCCATTTTTGCCCAGAGAGAGACTGCAGGAAAAATCAGAAAAACTCAAAACTTAAATAATTTACAAACAAAAATGTCTTTATGATCCAGGATAATGCTAGATCATCTGTAAATAGGCCCCAGGTTAAAACATAGCAAACTTTTAAGCAAAGTGAACTAATATCATGCTAGATAGCAAAGTACAGTTGTGCTCAAAAGTTTGTATACCCTTGGAGAATTGATAATATATGTACCATTTGTAAAGAAAACATGAGTGAGCAGGCAAAACACGTCTTTTATTTTTTATGGGATTCACATTCAACTGTAGGTCCTAACAGAATGGTACAATCATAAAACAAAACATTGCAACAAAGAAAAACATTAACTGACCCTTGTTAAGTCTGCATACCCTTAGTATACTCTTTTAAAAAGGAGCCAAAAAACTGTGATGATAAATTGCTTCATATGATCACTATCCTTAAATAAAAGACAGGTTTTTTTGTATGATCAGTCATATTTTCAAAATCAATGCCAAAATTTCACAATTTTTTGCTCATAAGGTATGCAAACTTATGAGCAAAACTGTAGCTACAGTACATGGGTTTCACTTTGGTGTTGTAACATATTAGCTAGGTGATGGAAGGTGGGAGACTAAACTAGCTAGGTAATGAAAACACAGACAGCTGTAAACTTGGCAACACAGTGATATAAATGTATATCCTACTAAATAATACTTGAACAATGTAATTGTATTCCCAAGTAAGTAGTTTACTATTAGACAAGAGTCACATTAATGTACAGACTCAGATTAAACCTTGTCTTAGTATAGCAGTAGCTAACTGTTGAAAATCAACTTGTCTGTGCATGTCATTTTAGCTACAGTACGATGCAGTGAGTGGCAGAGGTTTTAAAAAACCTCTGCCAAAAAAGTAGTAACAAATAAAAAAAAAAAAAGGCATTACCGGGCTGATCACCAATGGTTGTATTTAAAGTATTGCTGTTAATACTGTTGGCTTCTGTCCATTTTTGATCCCTGAACAGAATCATTAAACCCACAAGTCAGGGGAGAACCTTCTTTATGTAGCATGGGTCCAAGATGTTGATCTTCCATTGTTCTTACATGTTCTCCAATAATTATAAAGTTAACACAGTCTTTTATGCCAGGACACACAGGAGGCGGTCAGTGGTCATAGCCAACCATTACACAGTCCATTATCCTCCAATAAGAAAGGCTTATCCTACAAAATACACGTGTATAGTATGTTCCAACCCATGGTACATGTGTTTATTCATAGAGCCTATGACATTCACATGGACAACTCCTATCAGGAGGTATGGACAGGATGTGTGGGGCCCATCAGTAACAGGCATCACGTCCTATCTATTATCCTTTGTTCAGAGTTGGTCAGCGTGGACCGGGGTGGCTGTGGTCTTTGATGATGTTCCATGCATTCCTCAGGCATAGTGTATGTTAGATGCCTTGCAAGGAGGGGAGATGGCAGCCAATGACTGGTTCCACAGACTTAACCACCCTCTGGAGGGACTTGTGGTCCGCAGTGGAGCAGCTGCCATACCAGGCAGTAATGCAGCCTGAGAGGATGCTCTCAATGGTGCATCTGTAGAAGTTGGTGAGTTTTTACAGACATACCAAATTTTTTGAGTCTCCTCAGGAAGCATAGTTGTTTTTAGGCAGTTTCCACTGTTGAGTCCGCTTGCCTGGGCCAAGTGAGGTCATCTTTGATGAACACACAAGAAACTTGAATTCAGAGACTCTCCACTTCAGCTCCATCGATGTGTATGGGGGCATGACCCCCCCCTTCTGCCACTTCCTGAATTCCATGATCATATCCTTAGTTTTACATACGTTGAGAGAGAAGTTGTTGTCCTGGCACCATGTAGCCAAGTTCTTTACCTCCTCTTTGCAAGCGGTGTCATCATTGTTGGAGATGAGACCCAGGATGGTTGTGTCGTCCGCAAATTTGAGGATGATGTTGGAGCTGTGTGTGGCCACGCAATCGTGCGTAAACAGGAAGTACAGGAGGGGACTGGGTATGCAGCCCTGTGGGGCTCCAGTGCTCAGGATCAGTGTAGAGGAGGTGAGGCTGCCCATTCTCACCTCCTGGGGTCTGCCCGCAAGGAAGTCCAGGATCCAATTGCAGAGGGAGGTGTTAAGTCCCAGGGTCCTGAGCTTAGGAACAAGCTTAGCGGGCACAATAATTTTGAATGCGGAGCTGTAGTCCACAAACAGCATCCTCACGTATGTGTTGCCGTTTTCCAGGAGGGAGAGGGTGATGTGTGTCGTCAGAGGGATGGCATTGTCTGTAGATCTATTAGGGCGGTATGCAAATTGAAAGCAGTCCAAGGTGTCAGGAAGGGTGGAGCAGATGTGGGTTTTGACCAGCCACTTAAAGCACTTCATGATGGTGGAGGTCAGTGCTACAAGGCGGTAGTCATTCAGACAGGTGATGGAAGGTTTCTTCGGTACAGGGACGATGATGCTCTGTTCGAAGCAGGAGGGGACTACAGACAGATTCAGGGAGAGGTTGAATATGGAGGTGGAAACCTCTGTTAGTTGGTCAGCGCACCCCCAGAGGACACGGCCAGGAATGTCATCTGGCCCTGGTGACTTCCGGGGGTTCACTTTTTTAAAAGCTCTCTTCACATCAGCCGTGGTTAAGGACAGGGTGTAGTCGTCCTGGTCCTCAGCAAGCCTTACTGACGGAATTGTTTTGGTCGTATCAATCCGTGCATAGAAGGAGTTGAGCTCGTCAGGGAGCGAGGTGGCGGGACAAGCATCATTGCTATTTCTCCCTTTGTAGTCTGTGATGTGTTGCAGTCCACAACCCGTGTCTGGGGTCAGAGCTGAACCATGAATTTCTTGATAGGAACCAGCAAAAACCTGCAGTGGAAAAGTGGCATTAGTGGATAAAAACCAACGCGCGATGACGTAATGTACATAAAAGTTACTTTTTCACATACTTTTATGTGCTGAATGCAATTCTAAAGCTTACCTACTCCCAAAATTACAGGGGTGACTCCCGCTCAGCTAACCTAGTGTGTAAAACAGTGGGTTATCTACATGCGAATGTACACCCATGGACAGAACTATCTTCATTAGCAACGCAGCGCACCTGTAAACAACACACACACACACACACACACACACACACACACACACACACACACACACACACAC
>JACXGI010000200.1:28967-98186 GCA_016801175.1 Esox masquinongy | reverse complement strand
ACTGCTAATTTGAATTTTAAATTGTTGTCACTTTTGGAATTGAATCTGGTTAATGGGATATTTTTCCTGTTTTCCTTTTGCCCAACGTTTCTCTTTTCCTTTCCGTCTCATTCAGGCTGGTGGAAGAATCAGAGGATTCAGACTCCCTGCCCAGAAAACAGAGCCGCAAGAAAAAGAGGAAGAAAAATAAGAACCGAGACAGGTGGGAGAATAGGGATACTAACCAAATTGTGTAAAATGAAAAAGTTTGGCTTCTCTGATAGATCACTGACTTCTCCCCTTCTCTCTCTTCAGCTCGGAGAGTCCCCCCCCCTCACCTCGACGAGAAAAGAAAACAAAAAAGAGTAAAAGGTATGTTTTTAATTTTTATTTTTTTATTTTTTTGTTGCTAATTTAAAGGCTGTAACTTTGTCTAACGTAGTGCCCTGACTGATGTTTGAAACACCCCCTCATATGTGACGTGCATGCTTACTGCTTGATGGCTAGTGTGCTCCTTAACTTTTGTCCCATTACTGAACAAAGGCTGTCTGTGTTCTCCGTTCCAGGGACGGGTCAGCAGAAATAGATGACGAAGACAGGTGGGTCCCTCAGAAAACTTTATTCTGTATGTGTGTCTGTTTTTATAAGCAGAAAAAACTATATTACAACTCTTTTAAAAAAATGAATTTACACTTTTTTTATAAAAGCAAATGACTAATCTGAGAAGGCAACATTCATTTGGCGCATATGATTATATACTTTATTTTTTTCCCCCTCAGCTCTTCAAACGAAAAGCAGGTATCCAAGAAAAAACGCCGGAGAAGTGAAAAGGACACTCCACCCCAGAGGAAAACACGGCGTCACCGGAGTGGGTCATCCAGCTCCGCTCACAGGTACTAGGCCTCACCCGGAGTCACAGCTAACAATCCGGGGGGGGTTGAAATATTCCAGTTAACTTACCCTAAATTCCCAGGTTTTCCACACACCCTGGTGGAAGTTACCAGAAGTTTGCAACCCTAGGTACTCCATTCCAGTCGTTCAATTCAGTACCTCAAAAGTCAAGGAAGAGCTTTCTGAGAGCCACCCAATGCTCTCTCTCATGTAATATTTTCTTTTGATCAGCCAATCCCCTGCGGCCCTGAGAGAAAGGCGGCAGAACCAAGCAGTCAGAAGAGCCGAGGAAGGGAGGAAGGGTCGGTCTCCGGACAGACGAGGGCATGGTCGCAAAGAGGAGGAAAGTCTCCTACGGACGGGAGGCCAAGAGGTAAGACCCCCCCCCGCTACATGTTGAACACCTTGGTGTACCTCTCAAACGATTGGAGGGAGAAGGTCAGAAGGGAGGGAGCTCCTGCTTTCTCATCCAATCAAAATACTTTTTTCTCTTGAGCAAAGTTCACTTCGGTTTGGGCCGCTCAGGTAGAAATGTGCTGTGTAGGACAAATGTGCCTCCCTGAATCACTTGTCGCTTCTTTCCATTTTGTGGAGTTTCTGTCTGCAAGGTTTAACTGAATACAGCCTTTTAAAATGAATATATGTTGTGCCACTTTGCACATATTATTGACCATTTCTCATTCTCTGTTCATCTCCTTCCTTTCAGAGATCCCCCAGGCAACCCAGCCCCCCAGAACACCACCCCAGGGCAGACAAAGAGCGAGAGAAGGAACATCAGAAAGAGCGACCAAAAGAGAGGGAGCGAGAGAAGGATCGCGAGAAGGAGAAGCCAACGAGAAGGAGACACGACTCCTCCTCCCCGTCTCCTCCCCCTCCCTCTCGAACAGACCGAGAGAAAGCCAGGCACTCTGGAAGTGGCGAGAGGGAGCGGGGGAAGGAGAGAGCTGTGCCATCTAGGAGCCGACACGACTCCTCTTTGTCCCCCTCTCCGCACCCAAAACAGCCCCAGCCAGCAAGAAGGAGCCGAGAGAAGGACAAACCGCAAAGACGCGACTCTTCTTCCCTGTCTCCTGGAAGAGAACGAGCTAGAAGAGGGCAGAGTGGAGAGGGGGAGCGAGGGAAGGAACGAAATGTGTCCCCGAGAGCACACGGAGACCGGGAAAGAGGGAGGGAGAGGGAAAAGGGGAGGGATGCATCTCCCCCGAGTCGGAAAAACGACCGAGGGAGGGGTAGAAACTCACCCCGCGACTCTTCCACCACACACTCCCCGCTCACCAACGGACGGCCGAAGGAACGGGAGCGCGAGGCACGGCGGGACAAGGAGCTGGAGGAGAGGGGCAGGGAGAGGGAATTGAACAAGGAGCGAGAGAAACGGGATGAGCGGAGAAAGCGGGAGGGTGAACGGGAGAAGGAGAGAGAGCGAGACAGGGAGAAGTCTGGCAGACAGCCAACTTCCAGCCCGCAACGTCTGACCAGCCTGCCATCTGAGGACCGGCATGCAGAGGTTGACCGTGAGAGAAGGGACCGAGAGAAGGACAGGAGAGACCGTCAAATGGAGGAGGAGAAGAGGCGGGTGAACCGAGATCGTAGCTTAGAGAAGGAGCGCGAGAAGGAGGTGGAGAGGGCAAAGGAAAAAGAGAAGGAGAAACTGAAAATTAAAAAGGCAAAGGAGAGCAGTAGTAGTAGCAGCGGGAGTGACAGCGACAGCTCCTCCTCCTCTTCGTCAACGTCCTCTTCCTCCTCATCATCTTCGTCGTCATCGTCCTCCTCCTCAGACGACGAAGAGAAGCAAATGGCGGGGGAGAAGAATATTCCGGTCCAAAAAGCCCTCCCCTCTCTCATCTCCCCTCCTGCCGTTGGTGCTGCCATCCAGAGGTATCTGGCCAATGGCGGGCGCGAGAGCGCCTCGGAGAGCGATGGACAGAGGGCTATGGGGCGGGACAAGGACCGCGATAGAACAGAGGGAGTGCCGGACAGGTACGCGTCACCTGAGAGGGAAATCTTGCCCCCCGCTCCCCAGAGAGCTGCCAACACTAACCGCCACCCCACAGACCGAGAGCGGGGCCAGGAGAGGTACAGCCCCACGGAAGTGGAAAGCCCCAGCCCTCCGTGCTCTCCTCCCAGAAGGGGAGAACCCCGGAGCGGAGGCGAGCGTTACTCCCCCACCGAGGCAGAAGTTGAGAGGGAACGTGAGAAGGAGGGAGGCTCAAGGAACCGGAGGCCTGAGAGGCAAAGTCCCTTGGGAGAGCGGGAGAGGAGAAGGGCGCCCTCCCCGAAAGCCCCTGCAACGGCCTCAGCAGTTGCCCCGCGGCGCTTGCCCTCCCCGCCTCGCCGTACCCCACCGCGGCAGTACCAGGATCCCCCCGCTCGTTCCCCCAGCCCCCGCCGACAAGCTGCCCCACGGAGAGGCTCCCCTCTCTCTCGCTCCTCCCCCCGCCATAGCGGCCCCCGTCGGAGCCGCAGCCGGGAGTTGGAGCGTAACCGGGAAAGAGAGAGGGACAGAGGAAGAGATCGGTCCAGGGACAGGGGTGCCCGTAGGAGCAGGTCCAGAAGTCCCAGGAGACGCAGCCCCCCTCACAGGTAGGTCCAGGACTCCCCTCACACCCACCAAAACACATCAGACAAATGCTAACATTACACACCGTCCCAAACTTCTTGCCTAATAAAGTTAAAACAATAATAAAATGAAAGGAACATGGTGAGAGTAGTTTATTTTTAATTAAAATGTGCAAAAGGATTGTTTGGCCCAGATTCATATTTGGGTAAAAGTCCACTTACCCGGAGTTGTACCTGAAGGCACATAGTCATTTTTCAAAACAATCCATTATTCAGCTCTGTCCCAGTCTGTAATTAGCATTTTTTGCATTGTCCACATTCATGATTGGAAATTGTGCGTCCCACTTTACAAAAGCTGCATTGTTAGAGGAAAACTCCTCGAAAACTTCAAATTATATTCGGTAATCTGTCACACTAGCATCAATGGGGTTTTTTTTTTTAAGTGTATACTCACGAGCCGCCGGAATTTGGTGATTTCAAACCGGCACTAGCGAACTATTTCCTATAGCCACCAACACACAGCTTCTGTTCTTCAGCAATGATGTCATCAAGGTGGGCATGAACTTTAACCTCTACAAGCTATGTGAAGATGGCTTGCTTTGCTAGCTGGCCCATTTTCGTCAGACTTCAGCATTGTATTTATCATTGAGGAAAATGCCGCGGTCATGTTTTGTTTGCAAAGATACAAGGGACGTGGGAGAGTTTTGAGGTTTCGCTCGTTTTCATGTCGTAATCAGACAAATGCTTGTCTGATTGGCTGTCCAGCAAAATAGCAATCTAGCTTGCTGCTTGAATCAAAGAAGAGAGCGCCTTTGACTATAAGTTTTAAATAAGTTAATCTCATCACAAGACATTGGGCATGGACTTGACAATATAAACGAGGAAAGGAACCAGGCAAGCCTAGTTCAGCCGGCCCGTGATTAGAAAGGATGAATGTTGTTGTCCCTGGCTGGTTGTGATCCACGGTTTCCTATGTGGCAGACCGCGTAATGGTTAAAGACAATTTAAACTGCAAGAATGCAACTTTTACCTCAGCCATTACATTTTTGCTGAAATAACGTGGGCAACGGAACGTTTATTAACAGAATTAAAGTGTACTCTTGTACAAAGATTACTGTAGATGGCTAGCTAATAGCTATACAGTACCTACACCGATCAGCCATAACACTATGACCACCTGCCTAATATTGTGGAGGTTCCACTTTTGCCGCCAAAACAGCCATGACCCGTCGAGGCATGGACTCCACTAGACCTCTGAAGGTGTGATGTGGTATCTGGCACCAAGACGTTAGCAGCAGATCCTTTAAGTCCTGTAAGTTGTGAGGTGGGGCCCCCATGGATCGGACTTGCTGGATTGGATTGAGATCTGGGGAATTTGGAGGCCAAGTCAACTCCTTGAACTCGTTGTGTTCCTCAAACCATTCCTGAACTATTTTTGCTTTGTAGCTGGGCACATTATCCTGCTGAAAGAGGCCAATGCCATCAGGGAATACTGTTGCCATGAAAGGGTGCACATGGTCTGCAACAATGCTCAGGTAGGTGGTATGTGTCAAAGTAACATCCACATGAATGGTAGGACCCAAGGTTTCCCAGCAGAACATTGCCCAAAGCATCACACTGCCTCCGCTGGCTTGCCTTCTTCCAATAGTGCATCCTGGTGCCATGTGTTCTCCAGGTAAGCGACGCATACGCACCCGGCCATCCACGTGATGTAAAAGGAAACGTGATTCTTCAGACCAGGCCACTTTATTCCATTGCTCTGTGGTCCAGTTCTGATGCTCACGTGACCATTGTAGGTGCTTTCGGCAGTGGTACAGGGGTCAGCATGGGCACCCTGACTGGTCTGCGGCTACACAGCCCCATACGCAACAAACTGTGATGCACTGTGTGTTCTGACACCTTACTATCAGTACCAGCATTAACCTTTTCAGCAATTTGAGCTACAGTAGCTTGTGTGTTGGATCAGACCACATGGGCCAGCCTTCGCTCCCCACGTGCATCAATGAGCCTTGGCCGCCCATGACCCTGTCACCGGTTCACCGCTTTTCCTTCCTTGGATCACTTTTGATAAGTACTGACCACTGCAGACTGGGAACACCCCACAAGGGCTGCAGTTATGGAGATGCTCTGACCCAGTTGTCAAGCCATCACAATTTGGCCCTTGTCAAAGTCGCTCAGATCCTTACGCTTGCCCATTTTTCCTGCTTCTAACACATCAACTTTGAGGACAGAATGTTCACTTGCTGCCTAATATATCCCACCCACTGACAGGTGCCATGATAACGAGAATCAGTGTTATTCACTTCACCTGTCAGTGGTTATAATGTTATGGCTGACTGGTGTATAATAATAAATAATATAATGTTATTATTACTGGTGTTTAGAGATATTTTGTGGTTGTAGTAGTTGTTCTGATTGTTCCCAGCCTCACTTATAAGGATTTTTCAGAGCCGGAAATTGTTGGTGTAGAGCCTTTGCTAAATGACCTTTCTTTCTTTGGATTACTCGGATTACGTTTAAAAAACGCTGCTTCGAAATGAAAAGCATAAGAAAGAAGCAAGAGCGGTGATATTACTGAAAAAAGTCATTTCAAAACTTAATAACCGTAATCAATGTGAAAATCTATGAGGACAAGGAGCAGTCATGGGATGGAAAGACCAACGTGTGCGTTCGGGGGCGGGGCGACCAAAGACATTTGTGCCCCGGGGCCTCATAGAACATCTGTAAAGCCCTAAAAAGGATTAACACCCGCAAGGCTCCTGGACCAGGTAACATCTCAGGCCGTATTCTCAAGGTCTGTGCTGACCAACTGGCTGATGTCTTTACTGATATCTTCATCCTATCGCTATGTCAGTCAGTGGTCCCCACCTGCTTCAAAAAGTCCATCCTAAAAAGCAAAAAGTCCTCTGCATGAATGACTACCGCTCTGTAGCACTCGCACCAATTATCATGAAGTGCTTTGAGCGGCTAGTTAAAACTCACATCACAGACTCCATGAATGCAACACTTGACAAAAGGAACGCATATGTGAGAATGCTGTTCATTGACTATAGCTCAGCCTTCAACACCATTGTGCCCCACAAGCAAGCGGTGAAGCTCAGGGATCTGGGTCTCGACCCCTCTATGTGCAGATGGATCCTGAACTTCCTGACGGGCAGACCCCAGGTGGTGCAGATGGACAACGCCACCTCCTCCTCACTGAATCTCAGTACTGGTTCCCCCCCAGGGCTGTGTGTTGAGCCCGCTCCTGTACTCCCTCTTCACCCACGACTGCCTGGCAACCCACGTCTCCAACACCGTCGTTAAGTTTGCTGACGACACCACCATCATAGGCCTGATCTCTGACAACAACGAGTCAGCCTATTGAGACGAAGTAAGGTCACTGACTTTAGCCAGCCTTCCACACTGGCCAGCCTTCGCTCCCCACGTGCATCATTGAGCCTTGGCCACCTATATGACCCTGTCGCCGGTATACAGTTTTTCCTTCCTTGGTCCACTTTTGATAGGTACTGACCACTGCAGACCGGGAACACCCCACAAGGGCTGCAGTTTTGGAGATGCTGTGACCCAGTCGTCAAGCCATCACAATTTGACCCTTGTCAAAGTCGCTTTCACTTCACCTGTCAGTGGTCATAATGTTATGGCTGATCAGTGTAATGAAAACAATGACTTCAGTCACTCCATGGCTGGTTCATTTCTTTAGAAAACAATAACAGTATAAACGGGTCACGTAATACAATTATTCTTTTAAATATGAAATCCATGGTATTACAGAGTAGATATAGTTGTGCGACGGCTGAAAAGTACCGAGTGGATAAGTATTTCTGAGAGACAAAAGTTGGAACGCTGAGAGGAGAATCAAACCGGGGTCAGAACATTGAAGGTCGGGGATAATCCCACAGGGCTTGCTGGTAGTCAATCCACCTCTGTATTGTCTCCAAATGTCACTTTTATCCCAGCCATTACATTTTTGCTGAAATAACATGGGCAACAGAACATTTATTAACAGAACTAAAGTGTACTTTTGTACAAAGATTACTGTAGATGGTCGTCCATACAATAACAGTTAAATAGCCTCGTCAGAAAATTGCGTCTCGACATTAGATCATTTTGTCACGCATTAACATCACGCCAAGTTTGAATATTTAGGTAGACACCATTAATCATTGTGTTAAACTGATTAACGTTTCTTATTATGTTTACTGTCACCACAGTATTAGCCAGTAATAGGCCTACTAGTATCTACTTATTACTTGGTATAGTCAAGTATTGAGCAATTGCTAGTGAGACTAAAGATGAACTTTACAATGTCAAAGCTATTTCATTTCATGGCACAACGTTTGTTTTTCTTTCATTTGTAAATTACATTGACAAGATAACTATCAATATAGGGGAAGATAACTGACTATTTCGTCAAATAAAAAGACGAGAGAATCTGGGAATTCTCTCGTCTTTTCACTTGACTTTCCCCCCCTCTTTTACTGCCCATGGGGTTTTGATCTAGCCTATAGTACCTCAAAAAGCATGCATGGATGCGTACTTCGAAAATCAACCAGAAATAGTTGCAATATAACCGTATACAGTTTCATTTTAGGCTTACTATAACGTAGCTACTGAAGGTTGTAGCCAGCAAAGTTTTTGTCTATCCTGAACAAATCCTAATGCATAATTTGTTTGGTCTGCAGCGAGACACCGGTCGCTTGCGTGGAAGGTTAACCACTGTTATTTAACAAGAGGTAGTCAGTCACTCAGTCATTCAGTAAGCTTACGCGGTCTGGCAAAAAGCTAGTCGACATGAGATGTTCTAAAACTTTCTCTCATCAAATTAATTTGAACTGCGTTAGCTCATAACCAGGCGTTTGTCTTGCTACCTTGGACATAGACTTTACGTTTCATTTAGTTTTTAGCATACCTTTTTTTCTTTTTAGGTGTAGTAACATAAAGTGCTTTGAATTGCCCCCTGTGTATGAAATGTGCTATACAAATGAACTTGCCTTGCCTTACACACTTGTTTGCAAATGTTAGGTAACAACTTTTTTGAGAGCTGGACATTGGGTCCCTCGGGCCTAGAATGTATTTTCCAGTTTATTTTTGGAATGTAAAAATAAGTCTCCAGCACCCCAGGCGTTATGAGGGGGATGAAATCCGGATGATCAACCACACATCTTGGAACGAGTTCAGCTTCAGGGACTGGGTCATTCATGGTCTCCAGCATTGGAATCAATAGTTCCCACTTGTTGCAAAATAATCATTCTGTTTCGGTTGATATTAGATTGCACGATCCCCAACTACACCAACAATTTCCGGACATTCTGGGCAAGGGATGGGGATTTGTTCTGGTTCACTATCACCCCCCTCCAGCTGCTGTCTGAGCTTCAGTTCATCCTCTTGTGTATTCTGGTTTGAATAAGTCTCTATCCCCTGAAAAAAAGTATTCCTCCTGGTCATATTCAGAGTCAAACATGATACATGTGTATTTTCCCTTCTCTCTCAAGCAAATCAAGTTTCACTGTCTGAGGTGAATATCTACGAAGAAATAGGTAACTTGCTTTCTACCTAGCTAATGCTAACTTCTGTTTACTGTGATGTATACAATTCCTCTTCCTGAAAACCTGTGGATTGATACAGTTGTGAACAAAACTGACTGGTAAACACAGGCAGTACCTTTTTATTTGAAAATCGGATCTGTTGTGAAAATTTAAACTTTATTTTGAGGAATACAACATTGTCAGTTTCTTTGAGGTAAACAACATCACTAGCCTTAGTTTGGAGTAGTTTTCGGTTTGCATTGCAGCTTTTGTAAAGCAGGACACACCGTTTCCGTTCATGAATTTGGACGATGCTAATAATGCTAATTACAGACTGGGACAGAGCTAAATAATGGGTTGTTTTGGCCAGAAACCGTGCCTTCAGGAACAACTCAGGGTGAGTGGACTTTTACCCAAATAGTTTTTCCCAGATTCATATCTCTTCATGTCAGTAAGAGAGACGCTCTTATCCAGAGCAACTTAGATTTTCTTAAATGTTTTCTTGTATTTTTTTTTTAAATTTTTGCATGTAAGTATCCATTCTACCTTGCAATTGTTTGTTGCTTCCAGTTGGAGGGAAAAAACAATTTGAAACCTGAAGAGTATATTTTATTTCCCCTGTCGCTCAGGTCCCGGCGATCACCCTCTCCCGTCCGACGGAGGCGAAGCAGCCGTTCACTGTCCAGGGAAAGGCAGAGGGACCAGGACAGACAGAAGAACCGCGAGCTGGATAGAGCACGGGAAAAAGTGCGGGAACGCGAGAGAGAGCAAGAGCGGCTAGATCGCCAACCCGCTAAAGAGGTCCCCCCGCCGCGTCGTTCGGCCTCCTCCTCTTCCTCCTCCAGTTCGTCCTCTTCCTCCTCCTCATCCCCCTCTCCGGCCAGGGAGAGGAAGGAATCACCCACTGACCAAGGGCTGAAATCAGCGTCAGGGAAAGACGGAGGAAGCGACCGAGGGAAAGAGGCAGACCGAGGGAGAAAGGCTTGTTCCTCTCCCTCGCCTCTTCCATCCAAAGAGACCCGTCCCCTCCCCAGCCAACCGGAAAGCAGAGCACCGCCCAAAGAGTCTCGGCACGCTGACCAGCCACGTTCCAGGTCGCCACTCAGCCATTCGGAGAGCAGAGTCTCAATAAGAGGCAGCTCCAGGACCCAGTCGCCTGCCGCTGTCCTGTCGCGGGCAGCAGCCCACTCCACAGACCAGCCAATCAGGACGGAAAACGGAGTGAGCGACAAGGGGACAAAAGATAACCTGAAAGGAAAGGCGGGCAGCCCCAGCTCTTCATCGTCCTCCTCCTCTTCCTCCTCCTCTTCATCCTCGTCTTCATCAGACAGTTCTGACTCCGAGGCAGAGCAAGGAAAGGGGTAAGACGTGTTACAGGAACCATGTAAGCTAGGAGTATTTGGGGTTAAGTGCCTTGCTCTTAACCCCAAATGAACAAGTTTTGACCATGCCATCTGTGTTAATATAATATTAAAATATTAATTTGAAAAATTATTACAGATGCACCCAAATTAAGACAAATTTGCCATTCAGATATAACTTTTGGAAAGGGATTCCTCTTAAGTGTTTACAACACTTTACAGTCTTTACAACATTCTGCCACTGCTTGACTCCTCAACCCTGTTCTCCCCTCTTTCTTTCCAGAGACACCAGAGTAGTGAAGACAACGGCTTCCCATAGCTCTTCCTCATCATCATCATCCTCTTCTGAAAGTGAGAAGGAAGAGAAAAGAAAGAGGTAACCAAAAAGATGTGGTCCGTAAGAAATGAAGCCAACCAGCATACTGTTAGATTTGTCTGATGTGACAGCTTTGTAATAATTCTTAACCCAAACCTCCTGCACTACTACTTGTCCTTATGATGTAAAATGAATTGAAGTTATTGCATTTTTTTTGCTATGACTGTAATGGTGTTAATATTTGTAGAGTGCATTTCCAATGCTCACTGTGTAAAACGTTATTCAGAAAGTTTTTGGACTTATTTGACACCTGTCAATGTGTCTTCCAGCCCGGTGCGTCCTCGCAGGCTGCCTGCTGATTCGCTGAGAGACTCCCGCTCCCCCAGCTACTCTCCACCCCGCCAGCGGCGACCTGCACATTCTCCACCTGCCCGCAGGTCAGTAGGTACCCACTTTGTCAATCCCCAGTATGTGGCACAATATGGCCAATGGACCGATTCCAATAACTTCCCATTTGTGGCCCTGTAGTCAAAATGATTACCCATCCCTGCTGTAGGACAAGCAGAGTTAAGACTTACCTTAAACCATTGACTAAAACAGAAAGTACAGTTTTAGAGAAATGCATGCTTGCATTTTAAAGCATAATAAAAATTTAAAATGCAAACAATATTAGTAACTAATGTGTGCATTAATCATTATTGTGGTGTAATCTGTACCGGTAACAAACCACATTTTCTTCCCTTTCTCTCTTTTTAGGAGTGGCAACAGACGGTCCCCAAGCCGATCGCCTAGCAGTAAGAGAAGAAAATGATCCCTAATGTCTAAAATGTAACTGCCCCCCCAATCCTCTGTGGTTTTTCCACTTCTGTGCTGGTTTGAACTGGACTTTATGGAGGGGGAAGGTGAGGACATTTTGATCTGTGAATAGCAGAGCCGAAGGAAGCTCTGTTGTTAATTCCGTGGCATGACGATAGCACCCACGGGAGTAACACATAGGCAGGATTTGAAACCCGACCAAGACCAAATGGTCTGCTTTTAGACATGGGTTTCTGTACATTTTGTTTTATGGTGTACTGTAAGGAAGAAAATTAAATGTAAATGATAGTTGGGCGACAGTGACAAGCAGGTTGAGCACAGCAACATCTGTGCAGATTGATAGAAGCTGGAGGGAAGCATTCCAGAATCCAGACTCAAATCACACACTGAGTCCTTGGAAATGAAATTCTCTAAATGACAGTTACGTTCATTTTGCTTTTTCTGCTCCTCTGTATTTGCGCATTCAACTTGTAGATATGACCCATCTTCTGTATTTTGGTTATCACAGAATGGATTACGTGCCGTTTCAATGTATGTTGATTAGAAACTGCAACTCTTGGTTTGTTTCTCTCTTTGTGAAAATAATGAATGATAATAAAAAGCCGTTGTATCTTCATTTGTGTTGGCAGTGATTGTTTTTTCAAACATCCACTCATTTGTAAATTATCTTGCAGCAGTTACCATTTATTTTTGTCCCCAAGATTAATTTGTTCTTAAAAACATGTACACTTATTGACGGTTAAATTAGAATATGCAAAATGGTATTTGTTGAACCAAATTGTCTAAGGACGGGGACTTCATATCCCAGAATGCTTGTAAAACGAGTTCTGACGCCATATTTTGGCGACTGGTTTGAATGGCAAAATATATTCATGTGTAGGAGTAAGCTGGGGGGAACGAGAAATCCACAAGCAGAAATTGTATTTAAGAATACTTTCCTAATACCTGGCTACATATATTCATCTGTACTATGGGCCCTGTCGAGGTAACAGTTTTTACCCTTGTATGCATTTACATTTCTGGGGATAAGTGCTTGTAACCTCGTCTGCTCAAAGGATAAAGTTACTAGCACGATTGCTTGCGAATGTGATCGTAGCACACAAACATTAGCTAAACTAGTTCGTTGGTACTACTCGATCCGTAAATACGCTTTTAAAGTGGTATTAGCCTACATACTAGCTGGCGGCATTAGCTTGAAGGCTACTGTACATCCATAAATACTTATTTGTTTTACACGCCCGCGTACGTAGATGTAATTAGCGGGCTAGACTAGCTACACTAGTTGTTAGCTGTACTGTACAAATGACACTACTTGTATCATGCCCATTCCATTGTTTTAAATGGCTCCATTGTTTTTTTTTTTAACTCATACATTTAAGTATGTGGCACTGTGTTTTTCGTGCAGCACCTCCACATGTCCGTGTTCTCCCAGAGTTTCTCTCCTTGTGGTCGCTTCCTAGCCGCTGGCAATAACTACGGCGAGATAGCAGTGTTCAGGTGAGACGGAGGAGTTATCATATGCAGTTTACTGGCCGCATTTAGTTTTTATTAGTAGTGCCAGATACAGCAATGTTAAAATAGTTGACATAATCAGCCTGTCTTTTTGCAATACAACTGGATCAGTTAAACGTTAGAATGTACTAAATATGAAGTTCCCGAGTTGTTTTTGTGTATATGACGATTAAACTTTCAACTTGTGCGTTAGCGCTGGTTCTTTATATTAACATGATATTCTTTCGATTCTGTCCTCCAGTCTCTCCTCAGCGCTTAGTCCAGATGCTACAGACCTGAGCCAGAAACCCATCCTTACCTTTACGGGTCAGTCTCTTGCCTTTGTTAAAACCTTTGTCTCTTTCTTCCTTTATGGTAACCCCAATGTGAAATGTTTCAACATGGTATTTATTCCATTGCATAACATTTTAAAAACTACACAAAACCGTATGGTAACTGCCAACATTTGTCCAATAGAAAAACGTTTTGCAACGCCTTGGACATTTTGTCTCTTTAAGTCTGCTTCTCTTTACTATTGTCTTTCTCTCTCAGCTCACGAAGGGCCTGTTTTCTCTCTTCTCTCCACGGACTCCCATCTCCTGAGTGCCGGCAATGGAGAGGTCAGTGCCTGGAGCTGGGCGGAACTCATCAAGAGGGTAAGGTTCATAGAAGATAAAGCCTTCGAAATTAGATGCCTTTTCCATCTTCAGTATGTGTTTCTGTACTGTTTATGATAGTATGTGACCTGGACCAAGTCTCTGTCTCTCTCTGCTAGAATACCAAGGCTGCTTGGACAAGGAGGCCAAATTACAAGTAAGGGGCAGATCAGCCACATGTTTTTTCAGTGCTGTAACAAAAAATACTATTTGTTCTCCTTCTTTATTTTGTGTGTAATTTTCTTATTGAATTTAGTCTGATATTTTTGGGTTGAAGTAATAAAGAGAGGGCATCTGAGAGAAAAATAAGTTTGGTGCGCTCAATAATCAAACATTCAAATCTTCAGAAGTGAAAAAGTTATTGCTCCTCCATTATCTCCACTTAACAAAAAGCCAGATGTATGAATTGCCTGGTTTGGGCAAGCCTGCCCAATATAAACCTAACTTTGGCTCTTGGTGTCAGATCAAAGTTCCTAGCACACAGGTCCTAAAACCACATCATGCCACTATTAAAATAAATTCCATAACGTTTCTAGAAGACAGTTGATGCATATCAGTCTGTAAAGGTTTACCATGCTATTTGTAAGGTTCAGAGACTAATTGAACAACCGTCAAATCCTTATTGTCCAAATGGAGAAATTTGGAGGCAGCAATGAATCGTCCTAGGAATGGCCATCCTGCATGAAGCTCTCCAAGTGCAAGGCACAAAGACCACACAAAGAACTTTGAAACAACATCCAGGGATCTTCAGGCCTCTCCCACCTCAGCAATGGTCAGTGTTCATGACTGCATCATCAGAAACACAGGACAAAAATGTGATTCATGATATAGTAGCAAGGCGGAAACCCCTGCTCATTAAGAAGAACATGGGTGCTCATATTAAGTTTGCCAAAAAGACCTGGATGATCCTCAAGATTTCTTGAACAATGTTCTATTAAGAGATGAGTAAAAGTAGAACCTTTTGGGCAACATGGGCACCATTCTGCCTTACAAAACAATGCATTCGACTTGAAGAACCTCATACCAATGGTAAAGCACAGTGGCGGCCGGGTCATGGTTTGGGGATGCTTTACTACTTCAGGAACCTGGACAATTTCAGTGAAGGAACTGTAAATTTTGCTTTGAATCAGAGAATTCTACAGGAGAATGTCAGCCCAATCGTCTGTGAGTTGGTGTCATGCAGCAAAAAATTGTATTGACTTAAAGTAGTTCTGTATGTAGAGGTGGCACATTTCTTCCAAGGCAATGTGAGTGACTGATCAATAACTACAGGAAGTGTTTTGTTCCAGTTATTGCTGCTAACGGTGGTATAACCAGTTTTTGCATTAGGTGTTGCATAACTTTAATAAATAAATGGAAACAGTATCAATATTTTGTATTGTTTGTTTACTTAGCTTCCTTTTTATCTGGGGTCAAATATTTATTCCTGGCAATATGTTTGTATGTTTCAATGGATAAAGACAGTGGGGAAACATAAAAAGGAGGGTGTTTTTGAGCAGAAATAGCAAATACTACACTGCTCAAAAAAATTGAGAGAACACGTAATCATCACAGTATAACACCAAGTCAATTAAACTTCAGGGATATCAATCTGTCCAGTTAGGAAGCATAAGCGATTGTGAATAAATGTTACCCGTTGTGGTGCAAATGAAAGTGACAACAGGTGCACTGAAGAGGCAACAGCAAGACAACCCTCTAAAAGGGAATGGTTTTGCAGGTGATGGCCACAGACAATTGCTCGGTCCTTATCCTTCCTGACTGATTCTTCTCTAGTTTTGTGTTTTGCTAGTGTCTTTGTCACTACTAGTAGCATGAGGTGGTACCTGAAGCCCATTCAGGTTGCACAGGCAGTCCAGCTCCTCTAGGATGGCACATCCATACGTGCTGTCACAAGAAAGTTTGCTGTGTCTCACAGTACAGTCTCAAGAGCATGGAGGAGATACCAGGAGACAGGCCGTTACATAAGGAGAGCTGGACAGGGCCGTAGAAGAGCATCAATCCAGCGCCAGGACCGGTTTCTGCTCCTTTGTGCCAGGAGGAACAGGAGGAGCACTGCCAGAGCCCTACACAATGACCTCTGGCGGGTTACTCGTGTGCATGTTTCTGACCAAACTGTCAGAAACAGACTCCATGAGGGCCCAACTTCCTCTAGTGGGACCTGTGCTCACAGCCCAGCACTGTGCAGCTCAACGCTGCCATGTAGAGCCGCAGACTGTTCAGGAGCTCACTGATGCCCTGATCCAGGTCTGGGAGATCCCCCAGGACACCATCCGCCGTGTCATCAGGAGCATGCCCTGATGTTGTCAGGGTTGCATACAGGCACGTGGGGGCCATACACACAACTGAGTCACATTATGAGTTGCCGTGATGAAATTCACACAAGTTGAAACAGCCTGTGATTTCAGTTGTTTACTTTGATTTTTGGTGTGAGATTGAATCCATCCCAAAATCGATTGGTGATTTCGGTTTCCATTGACCATTGTTACATCATTTTGTTCTCAAAGAATTACACAATGTACAGTAAAGATTTTGATCTTTAATATATTTGATTCATCAAGACCCAATGTGTGATTTAAGTGTTCCCTTAATTTCTTTAAGCAGTGTAGTAAATATGCATCACAAGTTTGTATTGAGAATATATAAGTATGTGTGTGTAACTGGGGTGTAAGTTCTCCAGTGTTCATCTTTACTGTCTAATGTTAGTAGCCAGGGTGAATTTTTTCACTTTTGGTCTTCATTGCAGATCCAGCCTGGAGATCCCAGAAATCAATGCGATGACGATAAATCCCGCTGTGAGTCATACACAGGCAACAGTCAGATAAAGTACCTCACTGTACTGCAACACGCATCAGCATGCTCTAATGAATAATGCCAAGAGATGATAAATAATCTTAATTTTTCCCTTTTCTCTTTCGTTTTCTCTTTTATTTCCATCCATCCTATTCAGGAGAACAGTCTTGTGATTGGTGGAGGGGACAATAACATCCATATAATGGATCTGGAGAGTGGCGTCTTTAAGGTTTGCAAGTGATTCATTCTTCTCTCCTCCCAATTTTTTATTTTCCAGTTTTCAGGTATGGACTTGTTCAATTTCAAGGACACCAAAGCAGGTTCAGGAAAGGTAAAAATCAAGAAGTGTCCTCCGATGCACATCTCGCCAAGCCATTTTGTGGCTTTTCACACTGCTTGCTCAACCAAAAAGTATTTCCGCAGACATACGTGCTTCAGAATGGAGTGCAATTTTACGGCCAACATTATGACTGATTTTTCAGTTTATGCAGAATTTGCTGGAGTGCAATGAGACAACCCTGTCCAGCATCACCTGTGGCAGCGCTGAGGCAGTTTGCATTGCCCTCTGAGGAACCTCTGGTCACTGTTGGTATGCTGCGATCAAGATTGAAACTCTTGGCCGGAATTGCATTGTACTGCAAAGCAGTGGCTTAGACCAGTCCAGATCACTCATTGGACCCACCATGTGATGCTGAACGTACCATACCAGTCAACAGTTATTTTGACTGGTATTATACATGTTCGTCTTGTTGCAGTGTCTGTTTTCTCTCACAGTCTTCTCTTTTCTCAATCCCTGAAACTAAGACGTTGTTTTCCAATCCTGGTCGTAATGCCTGGAGTCGGACAGGTCTGCCTGTTCTGGTGACTCCTTGTGGTAAGCAAGGCTCCTGTGGACTCAATCATTTCTGTTGGTTGGAGAATGCACTCTACTTTCACACATACTTACTGGTTGAGCAGTCAGTGGCCCTAATTCATGAAACATGCGTACAATCATATTGGATCTTAAAATGATCATTACAATATTAACTTAAATAATCAATTATATCGTATCCTCACGACCAAACTCACGTCTGTTTGGAGACCAACGTCTGGATGTAAACCAACGTCAAAAAATAAGATCATGCTTTATTCGCAATAAGACAGTCATTATCACGAAAAACAACAGTCGTAACAGGCTAAGTAACAACAACCACAATTATAACAATAATAAGTAATATATAAAAAGATGAGGAGGAATATATGACATACAAATATACCACAATATTAAATATTGTATCCCTACCGTATTAATGTATTATTTATTCCAATCTTCAGCATTTTCTATCTCTTATTTCTATTGTTCTTGCGCTTGTAAGTTTTGAATTGCCTTTGTGTATGTAATGCGCTAGACAAATAAACTTGCTTTGTCTTGCTTTTCCTAAGTCACTTAGGCCTATAAATATCGACATATCAAGATCATAACTGGTCATTATAATTTCAGTGGCTGGCATCTTGATTAGCTAACAGGTCTTAAATTGACTAGTGAGAGGTTAAATAAACCAGTGGTTTTGGGTCGAGCAGTTACCCTAATGATGGTGAGGTTGCTCTTCTAAAGGACTTCGGCTCTGGGCTGAGATGCGAAAGTGTTCCATAACTACAAGAGGTGCATCAGAGGACAAGCATTCTTCAGATCTCCAGAACCTGCTGGATAGTTACCGTGATGAGCAGCCAAAATAAGTAAAAAGTAACCTTGAATCTGTGTTTATCCTTATCTCTCCGCCCCTTAGTCGGTTCTCCAGGGTCATACTGATTACATCCACTGTTTGAGTGTGAGAGAGCGGGAGGGAGAGATCCTCTCTGGTGGGGAGGACGGTGCTGTCAGGATATGGGGTGAGTGGCAGGCATGTCAACCTGTCCCCGCTTCAGGTTTTGTTATCATTGACTGGAATCAATGCAGTGTTCCGTTCTACTGTGATGTTTTTTGCGTCCTATTCTGAACTTTTCCTCCAGACTGCAGAACCGGCCACTCCGTGCACTGCATAGAGGTCTTCAAATATGAGGTGAGAAAATAGCATGTTCCATATGTGCATAAGTAGATTGTATCTTTCTCTGGATTGAGGAAAAATATACACATTAAATTGGAACTAAATGCTTCTGTATGTCTCATCTTCCTCATGGTGTGGTAGGACTGCGCCCGTCCCCAATATGGCAAGTGGATCAGCTGCCTGACCACCGATTCTGATTGGATGGTGAGGAAAAAGACAACCCTTTGTTTGCCTTTGTCATTTAGCAGACGCTCCAGAGCGACTTAGTGTTGAACACATACATTTTTTATCCTGGCTGCCTGTGGGAATTTAACCCATAACCCTGGCATTGTACGTGCCTTGCTTTACCAACTGAGCAACACGGATGCTCCAGTGGTCATGTCAGTAGAGTCTGAACAGCACTGTTTCTGTTATCAGCAAGTTTGGTTATGCGCAACCTATGAGCATTTGCCATGGTCGACTTCACCTGTGGAATGCGTTGTTATCTTGTATTCTTTTGGAATGCCTGACATTTTGAATGATATATTCAGGCTAAATGACTCAGGATTTCATACATGCCATTAGATCATGTAGACTGAAGGTGGGATCCTTAATTTAAACAACAGCAAGTTTTGGTAAAAAGCTGAGCGATAGGTCTGTAGCAATCTCTCAAATTCATAAACAGAGCTAGAAAGAAGGCTTGACCATATCCTGAGATAAAAATAGTAGTTTAAACCATGTTTTTGGGTTATACTGTTTTTAAAGAATTGTTCCCTTTTTTTTTTTAACAAATGTTGGAGTAATACAAGCTTATATATTGTATTCTAGGAGTAGAAGGAGGGTATGGCAGTTAAACTAAGTTCATGAAGTATTTCTATCAACATTAGTCATTCATAAGTAAATAAACCCTGTCTATTCTTTTTCTCCCTTTATCGCCCTCTCCCGTCTTCTATCTCCATTTCTGTCTGACTCTCTCTCTCTTTCTGTCCCTTTCTTTCCCCCAGCTCTGTGGAGGAGGCCCATCCCTCTCTCTGTGGCACCTCCGCTCCATGTCACCCACCTCCATTTTCCCTATATCTGGATGCCAGCGACAAGCCACCTTCTACCAAGACATGGTGAGGCGAGACTGAATATAGGTTGTTTTCAGTGTGAACGGATTTAATCCTGAAAACCCAACCTTATGCAAAAGTGTCCATTGTCTGTTTTTTAATAATAGACAGTCTTGGTGACACTAAGGGTCAAAATTAGGGTTGCAAATTCGAAGACTTTTCCTTAATCGACTGCCGACATTGTTAAAGATCAATCAGTTAATCTTGTTTTTTGTGCCTATGACAGAAAATCTTGAACCTGTTTTCCCCCCAAGTGAAATCCTTATTTTAACAAGATGTGGACACATTTGAAACAATGTAGATAACCAAAAATCTGAAAATGAGCGCAACTCACTTACCTCGTTGTTGGATTAAACATTAAAACTGTATATTTAAAAAACAGTAATAGTCAAAAGCGCAATGAAAAAAGCTATTTTTAACCTGTATTTAAAAAGTACAAAAAAACAATCGGACTCACGATCTTTGGATGAGTATTACATTTAAATGAGGCCAACTACACGCTCTGTGGATATTATGCCTGTACCATCAACAGTTTATACAACCATGTCAAACATATACAAACAATCCGTAAGAACAAGTGTCTTTATCTGTTATTAAAAATCAACAATCAGGCTCAAATTCCAAATGCAAGTATATGAATTTAAAATAAAATGTATTTTTACCACGATTACTAGGCCTTCTAATTGTTTATTTAAAAATATTAGCATATTTACATGGGGCGGGTTGCACATGCATTTGGGTTATGGTTAGTCCCGCTGCTGAAAACAACCACTCGGATGGCACTGAGGTTGAAGGGATGTGCATGTATTGCCATGCCAACTTGGCTAGCCGGGGGAATCTTCCTTCATCCACCTTCCACCAATCCGTTGGATTTCCACCCAGCGGTGGTGTAATATTCCCAGGAAGTTATCCACTTCTGCCTCAATGGAAGTGGGGCTAGTAGAGTATTGCTCTCCCAGAAGTAGTGCATGACTTGAGGCTTCCCGGACTGCGTGTGTCGGCTGAATTGCTCTCAGTCTCTGGGGTGGTCACGTCCACTACTTTCCCCAGTTCAACCAACTTTGCGTTTGTATCGATCATTTTTTCTTGCGAAAGAAAGCCCAGGTGCTTGTGATGAGGGTCCAGCATGGAGGCAATCCATTGGTGGAAATGATGCCAACTTGTGTGAGTGAACCTTTGTAAACAAATGATTAAAAATCAATATTAAATTAATACAGCTTTCTTAATTAGGATATATTTAAAATATAATAAAGACCCATTCATGATTTTGGCTCAGTCAATATTGGTGTTTTTTTCAGGCTGTTAATAGGTTAGGCGGGCAGTTAAATGAATGTCACTAATAGACTATAATTTGGTCCGCTGGCAGTTAGTCCGCTTTGTGTCGGACTGGCAGACTTTCGGTCAGCAGGACGGCCAACTCACCTTCCAGTCATCAATGATGTAATCTCAGTCATGGCTATGGTGATGTAACATTCCACAGTCAAGCCACTATTGTTCTTTAAGATCTGCCTTCTTATCTCTAGTGCTTTCTATGCGCCCGGTGACCATGCCTCACAATGGAATGCTATAATCTAGTTCCACCAAATTCATTAAGCTCAAAAAACCTTTGCCGTCAACAGTATTTATTGCCATCGTATCTTTCTGTATTAACCGGCAAATCTCTTTATCCTCTCTGACGGATCTTCATTAGTTATTTCTAGCTAATGCCAATGTAATGGTCGGTTGACGAACCACTAGCCAAGGCGGTAGGATGTTTGTCAAGTGATAAAACATTGGCGTAGTTGTGGTGTTATATTTTAACACAGAGTCTCAGTATTTGCAGTGTACATTATCATTTTAAAAATAAGTGATCCCAAACCACGCTTCTTTTTGCTCACTTCATTTTTCTTTGAATTTTACAGCTCTAGATTCTTCAACTAGTTTTCCTCCAAACCACAGTTACATAGCTTCCTCTAGTGTTACTAAATTTAAATGACCTACGTTGAACCAATTCTTATCGATAATTAATCGATCTTTGATTATTCATTAACATTCTTAGTCAAAACTGCTTCAGACTTTAGACAGATACCTTTTTACAAATCAGACATGCTAGAGCACGATTTGAAAACCTCTCTCCCTTCATGCCTGTAGATTTTGTCAGTGGGCGAGGGACAGTTTGTGTCCCACTGTCTCATGGGTGGAGAGGTGAAGGCTCAGATTCCCTGCACCCCACATTCCCTCAACACGTTGGCACTCAACCTCAACAGCACTGAACACAGGGTGAGAGTCAGAGACCATCTGAACAAACTTTCTACATTACCCACTTAAATTCAAACGCTATAGAAATTATTATTCAAGCTAAGCCTATCTTGCATTTTATTCCCTTTCTTGTAATGTAAATAAGCCCTAAGTGCGTCTGCTAAATAAAGGTTTGTGTAGCTAGTATTAAGTGATTCTGTCTCCTGTTGTTTCCAGGTGCTGACAGTAGGTGGCAGCAGTCACCAGATTGATGTTTTTGCCAACCTGTACTACAGATCCTTTTCTCTGTCTTTCTGAGGATCACCCAACACACACCCACACTCATCCAGATTTACACTCATAATGTAGTATGTTTTGATTAAATGTACTACATATACCAAATCTGTACATTAAACATATTCCTCTCTATTTCCACAAGGATGCTTAATCCAGAGAGGTATTAATTTACTATAATAAAACGTTGTAATTTGCAAAACATTTAATCAGTTTCTATTTGACAAATTCAGCTACTTACCTCCCCATTTTGTGAAAATTAAAAAGGGGAGGGACCTAGCCGATTAGAAAATTTGTTCAGCGGAATTAATGCAACCCCGGATTTTTCCTGATGTTTTGTATTCAATAAAATATTTTTATCACTTTTCCATAACTTGGCCTACAGTATTGATAATAAGCACCAGCCTTATAATATCTGAAAGATTGTTTATATTTCCTGTTTGTATATACATTATACAGTATTGTTATGACCAGTCGACTATAATAATCCTACTAAGCGAGGAAGTATGGTACACACTGGCCCTCTTGTTTTTAATAATGTGTTGACAATAACACATAAAGCGCAGTAAAATGCAGATTGTTAACGGAGGAGGGAGGAGTATTGTGAGTCAGAGAGAACCACATGATTTAGATGCGGGTGACTCAACATCACTCAGGTGTGGCCAGAAGACGTCGGGCCGTAGACCAGCCCTAGGCTCCGAACTTTCCTGAATCACTCCCCCCGGGAGCAAGACGGCTGGACGGTCGTATTTTTCCTTTCGAATGCCCGAGTGCACGAGTCAGCATTCTCACGATCGTTTGTATCGATCATTTTGCAGCACGACGAAAGGTTTTAAATACGCACATAAACGTCGATACAGGATTCTACATGTCTTGATGAGTTGTATTTAGTGTTGGTAGAATTTGAATGAAAAAGTAACTTTTAACTTCGTCTGTGGACTAGTGGCTATTTAAAATCGTGGAAGATCCCGTACAGTATATCACTACAGATCCTAGCAGCTGGTTCTGTCCTTTGGCTACATGCAGGTAATTGGGTTTTACCACATATTTCTGTTTTAAGCTAAGCATATGTAGCACTTCTTGTAGTTTGCCGTAAATCCAAAATAAATACAGTGGGGTTTTTTTGCGACCTAGCCTTTTTTCCCCCTCTGGCAGCTGACGAGTCTGGGTTAGTTATTTTAGGTTAAGCTGGGACATTAAAATGTTTTAATTGGTATTCACAAGGAAGTAACATAGGGTAATTAAACATGTATTGTACTACTACCAATATGTCAGGAATACTTCCTAAGACCTATAATGCCCGCCCCATGTCCTAGCCACTCTTTCCTGTTTTCATGGAACAAAAAACTTTCCCGGTACTGTAGTTATCTCGTTCGCCCTAAATCGGCCACAACAGACGTGGGATTCTTAAGATGTCTTTGAAAAAAGCCTTCCCAATTCATTAAGGCCCCAGTCTTAAAAAAATGTTTTACCCCTTCTCCCGGTTAAACTCACTTTCAGCCACGCACAGGCTAATGTTACATATAGGCTAGGCGTGGTCCAGGCCTACTTTTAATGTGTTCAGAGAGATTACTCAGAGCAAACACATTTGGAAAAGTTACATTTATAGACACAACTGTTGCTCTTGGGAACAGGGCGGGTGCGGACAGCATCAAGGAAATAGCAGGCATACAGTCAGGGATTTAAAGATGATGACAGAGTAAAGGTGAATGGTTTCTCCCTATCCTCCTTGTATATATTTGCTATTCATAAATGCGCTCTACAGATTTGAACTCTCTTTCTATTTTCAGGGTATGTTCCAAACTAGGGAACTGAGCGAAGACTGAAACAAACCGTAATGTGACAACGCCCACCATTTCTCCTCAGAGGAAAGGAAGTGAAACCCAGCGATTGAGGCAGAAAGAGTTCATTGGACAAAACCGTTGCATGGAGTGTTGATTTCAAATAGGAACCATTTCATCCTCTTTCTGATTTTTACATTTGGTTTCAGCTTATCCACCTAAGGCTTCCGTTACCGTGTTTCTTGTAAGAGGTGTGTGAAACTGACAGACGTCGTAAGATGACAGCGAGATGACATCGTGGGTGAGACTGATGGACAAAGTAGAAGCAGTTAATGATAAAAGTATCCTCGAAAGCTGTCATTCCACACGTCCATAGGCTGCCAGCTATGAGCACCTTCAGGCGCTTATGGAGGAAGTGACTGACAACACAAAGGGATGCAGAAAGCCTCTCTGCTACACTCTGTGTAGAGTTTCATAGACCAAGTGACTGAACTATTCTGGAGTCTGCCTTTTGAATGTGGAAAGCAGACTGTCACTACAGCTTAACCTCACAGAGGAATAAGTCATTGATTCAGCGGTCTAGTGGGAAGAGTACTAGGACGAACCCTGTGATGAGTCGGAATGTGGTGCTGAAATGAACTAGGAATCCCCTACTGGAGTAAGTGGGAGGTATCAGAACTGAGGTGGAATCAACTGTTGCCTTAACACGACAAAGGAGTGCCATGTAATAAACTGGAAAAACGTCAGATTTACCTGGCAAAGATTGCACTTCTGGAGTAACATGAGAAGTTAGCAATATCGAATGGGAATTTTGGATTGGACTGGAACTGAACTGGAACATCAATTGGAAGTTGTATTGCAATTCAAGTGTTTTGAAGGTGTTTTCTGGATAACAGTCTGCAATTCTGAAGGGGTAGCGTTGGAACTTTTGTCTTAGATTGGGAAGACTTATCTATTCCTGTGGAAAAGCGTTTATTGGGCGAGGATAACTTAATCGAAGGTGCACTGCAGAAATGGCAGGTCCGGGGAAGGACTACAATCATCTCTTCAAACTGCTCATCATTGGAGACTCCAGTTAGTTCCTTGTTCCTACAAAGTCTCTGCATATTTCTACTGTGGGAATTTCACACAGCTCATGTCTTCTGGCCTCTCTCTCTTGCTTTGGGGAAGGTCTGGGTTAAACAACCAATTGGTTTTGAGAAGGAGACGAGGATGCATTTGAGATGTCCCAATATATTCACAATCCCTATGTCTCTGCCCCTAGAACTGGAGTTCACGCTAATGAAGTCGTTAATTTGTATTAATTAGTATTAATTGATAGTAATTTCAGTGTCAAACCAGTAGTTATGCTAAAATTTTTAGCAGGCATCTCATATTGTTTGCAAGTTGGGTTCTTAAAGATCAGGCCTATGTTACAGTTTGAGCTTTCTAGTAAAAATAATTGTCTGCTTTTTATTGGGTGATTATGACGAAAGCTTCACGTAGTTCACCGGATTACAGCTCTGACGACTGACGAAAACAAAATAGGTAGACTTTTAAAAATTGACCTTGGATTCACTTAAGCTAGCTTTATGTAGGCTGGTAGTAGTTGGCCAAGAGAAAGTCAGGAATGGTATACTTTTGTTAATTTATGTTCTGTGTACTTCCGAAGTGAACACGCACAGTAAGGCCCAATAGCTGTTAACTTTGTTGAGGATATTTCCCTAAGGGGATTATTCTGTGTCTGACTAACCTGTTATACCCCTGTCTCACCTTTCTGTTCTAGATGTAGGGAAAAGCAGTCTGCTACTACGATTTGCCGATAACTCCTTTTCTGGTGAGTTGAGGTCTGCATGTGTGTTGCAAATTATCATGAGAAAATATATTGTGTAGATAAGGTGTGTGTGTGTTCCACATGTACAGTTAGGTCTGGAAATGATTGGACACTGACACAAGTTTTGTTATTTTGGCCGTTTACCAAAATATATTAAAAGTTACAGTTAAATAATGAATATGGGCTTAAAGTGCAATATAATAGCTTTAATTTGAGGGTATTCACATCCAAATTGGAAGAAGGGTTTAGGAATTACAGTTCTTTAATATGTAGCTCCCTCTTTTTCAAGGGACCAAAAGTAATTTGACACTTGACTCAAAAGCTGTTTTATGAACAGTTGTGGGCTATTCCTTCATTGTTTCTTCATCAATTAAGCAGGTAAAAGGTCTGGAGGTGATTACAGGTGTGGCATTGGTCCACAAGGGCTGCAGTTTTGAAAATGCTCTGACCCAGTTGTCTAGCCATCACAATTTGGCCCTGGTCAAAATCGCTCAGATCCTTACGCTTGCCCATTTTTCCAGCTTCTAACACTTCAACTTTGAGGACAGAATGTTCACTTGCTGCCTAATATATCCCACCCACTGACAGGTGCCATGATAAAGATATTATCAGTGTTATTCACTTCACCTGTCAGTGGTCATAATGTTATGGCTGATCGGTGTATTGCCTGCTCAGATTCAGCCAAATTCTGCAAAGTTGATTGGACGGTGCTTCACTTTACAGATGGCCAATGACCCAAAACATACTGCGAAAGCAACCCAGGAGTTTCTGAAGGCAAAGAAGTGAAGTATTCTGACTCGGCCATTGCAAACACCTGATCTCAACCCGATTGAGCATACGTTTCACTTGCTGAAGACAAAACTTAAGGCAGAAAAACAATAACTGAAGACTACTGCAGTAAAGGCCTGGCAAAGCATCACAAAAGAGGAAACCCAGCATTTGGTGATGTCCATGCATTCCATACTTCAAGCAGTCATTGCCTGCAAAGGATTCTCGACAAAGTTTTAAAAATGAACATTTTATTCATGATTGTGTTCATTTGTCCAATTACATTTGAGCCCCTGAAATAAGGGGACTGTATGAAAATGGTTGCAATTCCTAAACATTTCATACAGTATTTTTGTTCAAACCCTTGAATTAAAGCTGAAAGTCTGCACTTCAATTTTATCTTGGTTGTTTCTTTTTAAATCCACTCTGGTGGCGTACAGGGCCAAAATTATGAAAATTGTGTCAGTGTCCAAATACTAGTGGGAAGAGTACTAGGACTAGTGGGAAGAGTACTAGGACGAACCCTGTGATGAGTCGGAATGTGGTGCTGAAATGAACTAGGAATCCCCTACTGGAGTAAGTGGGAGGTATCAGAACTGAGGTGGAATCAACTGTTGCCTTAACACGACAAAGGAGTGCCATGTAATAAACTGGAAAAACGTCAGATTTGTGTCCAAATATTTCCGGACCTAACTGTATGTGTAACCACAGAGATTGTAAAACCTGAAAAATTGGTCCCCACATAAGGGATAGGTGTAGATGATGTGTAGAATTGGTTTTACTTTCTGATTTAAGGCATTACAGGTTTAAGGTTAGGTCTAGGTTAAGTTTAGGAATACATTTTCAGTTATTGAGGTTAAGGTGAATGGTTTGGTTTAGGGTTATGAAAAAGGAAAATTATTTTCTGGTTAGAGTTCAGGTCCCCACGAGGATAGAAAAACGTGTCATGTGTGTGTTACCTCTGTTTTCGATGTGGTCTTCAGGCAGCTACATCACAACAATCGGTGTAGACTTTAAGATCCGTACGGTGGACATTGATGGGGAGCGAGTTAAACTACAGATCTGGGACACAGCGGGTCAGGAGCGCTTCAGGACCATCACCTCAACGTAATCGTATTAGCTTTGAGCCATCTACATTTATAGAATCCCTACTTTACCAGATCAGTACAACTGTATGATTTTTAGGCTTGATTTTGGTAAATTTAAGAATGGACAGTCAACTATAACTATCCCTCAAAATAATAATGTTTTTTTGGGTTGTGAACAGAGCTCCTAATTCTGTTTTAATTCTTCATTACTTTCTCTTTTTGTTTTGGCTCTTCCCCCTTCTTTCTCCTGGGTTTTTCCCTGACCAGGTATTATAGAAACACTCATGGTGTGATAATTGTCTATGACGTGACCAACCCAGATTCGTTTGTGAATGTGAAGCGGTGGCTCAATGAAATCACCCAGAACTGTGACAATGTCTGTAAGATTCTAGGTGAGTTTGGCCTGCTGAGCGAGCGGCACGGATAGTGTTTTATTGTTTGGAGGAAAACACGCTGTGGAATGATGTTATGACTTCTGGTGAAATGCACTAGTGCTTGGCCTGATTGTGAACTGATAGGAACAGCATGTATTTTAGTTATGAGACAAATTCACAATTGATTTATGTAACAGACTTCCAGTTTGTGCTATTGTTATGGGTAATTGTTTGATTTACAAGGAAAATCCACATAAGGAATTTATTTCAAGTCAAACGTGCTAGTGTTATGGCTGATTTTGAACTAACAAGACATTACACTGACATACATTTATCTCCTCTTCTCTTCATCTCTCCCTCAGTGGGGAACAAGAATGACGACCCCTCCAAGAAGCAGGTTGAATCCCATGATGCAATTCGTTTTGGGGAGTCAGTGGGAGTCCGGGTGTTTGAGACAAGTGCCAAAGAAAACATCAATGTGGAAGAGGTTAGCATTGCTGTCAAATTCAAAATGTCATATCTTCCTAGTGTTAATTTAATAATGAATAATTTCAGGAAAGATAATTTCATCATCTCTCGTCAGCTCGAAGTTAAAATAAAGCGTCAAATCTTTCAGAAGTATGTGGAGCTTGAGACCTGATCTATTACCCTCTATGCACATATCTCTGTTCTACAGGTGCATCTCAAATTTGAATATTGTGGAAACATTTATTTTTTTCTCGTAATTCAAATCAAAAAGGGGACACCTTCATATATTCTAGATTCATTACACATAAATTGAAACATTTCAAGCTTTTTTTGTTTCAGTCTTGATTACAGCTTACAGCTCATGGAAATAAAAAATCCAGTATCTCAGAATATTAGAATAAAATACAGAAATGTCGATCTGAGAAGAGCTCTAATCAGCTAATTAACTCCCTGAGCCTTCAGTCTCTCAGTCTGGTTCAGTACACACAACCACCATCATGGGGAAGACTGCTGACTTGACAGTTTTCCGGAAGACACTCATTGACACCCTCCATGAGGAGGGTAAGCCACAGAAGGTCATTGCTGAAAGGGCTGGCTGTTCGCAGAGTGCTGTATCAAAGCATATTAATGGAATGTTAACTGAAAGGGAAAAGTGTGGTAGGAAAAACTGGACAAGCGACAGGGATGACCGCAGCCTTGAGAGGATTGTCAAGCAAAGCCGTTTCAAGAACTTTGGGAAGCTTCACAAGGAGCAGACTGAGGCTGGAGTCAGTGCATCAAGAGCCGCCACGCTCAGACGTGTCCAGGAAATGGGTGACAAGTGTCGAATTCTTAGTGTCAAGCCACTCCTGACCAGCTGGTGTTGGTCCACTGTGTTTTATCAAGTATGGAGTCAATGCAGCCGTCTAACCAGGAGATTTTATAGCACTTCATGCTTCCATCTGCTGATAAGCTTCATGGAGATGCTGATTTCCTTTTCCTGCAGGACTTGACACCTGCCCACAGTGCCAAAACAACCGGTAACTGGTTTGCTATGGTATTACTGTGCTTGATTGGCCAGCCGACTCGCCTGACCTGAACCCCACAGAGAACCATAGAGATGGGATACACCAGACCCAACAACACAAATGAGCTGAAGGCCGCTATCAAAGCAAGCAGGGCTTCCATAACACCTCAGCAGTGCCACAGGCTGATTGCCTCCATGCCACGCCGCATTGATGCAGTAATTCGTGCAAAAGGAGCCCCGACCAAGTATTGAGTGCATAAATGAACATACTTAGGAAACCTTTGCAGGTGTTTTGAGTTAATTAGCTGATCAGAGCTCTTCTCGGGTTGACGTTTCTGTATTGGTAATATTTTATTCTAATATTTCGAGATAAAGGAATTTTGATTTCCATGAGCTGTAAGCTGTAATCATCAAGATTGAAACAAAAAAAGGCTTGAAATGTTTCACATTATGTGTAATGAATCTAGAATATATGAAGGTGTCACTTCTTGATCTGAATTACGGAAAAAATTTTTTTGAGATGCATCTGTATTTGTTGAGAACAGGCTACTATGGGGAATAGTGCTAATTTAATAAATTAAGATTAAAGCCTAATCAATTCTGCTAGATCGCAATGATAGTATTTTAAATAACAGAACTGAATTTAATAGCATACCATTATGTATACTTGACAGCGTACTACAGGTAGGCAATGTCACATGTCACTAATTTCAGTAGTTCAGTGGACCGTCTTATCCACAGTGACTCAGTTTGTGCATACATCTTTATATATATTTAGGACTACAACTCTGTAATATACAATTTTACTCAACGCTATAAGCAGTCTAAATACCAAAAGTCAAGTGCAAGCGTTAGAAGGTGTGGAATTACTTTAGCCGCTATTTTTAATACACTACCTGTCAAACGTTTTAGAACACCTCAATTTTTCCACTTTTTCTTGAAATTCAGTTTTAATGTCTTAATGTACTCTGAAATTAAAGCATAGAACAAATAGGCTGTTGCAGAAGTTCCCACAAATATGTTACACTTGTAGGTTGCTTTGCTTTCACCCGTCTGCCCAGTTCATCCCAAACCAGCTCGGTGGGGTTTAAGTCTGGAGACTGTGCTGGTCATTCCATGATTTGAAGCCTACAGTTCTTTTCTTCTAAGGTAGTTCTGACATAGCCTGGAGGTATGTTTTACGTCATTATCTTGCTGCAGGATGAACCCCTGACCAACTAGGTGTACACCAGAGAGTATTGCATGGTGCTGCAAAATGCTGCGGTAGCCGTTTTGGTTCAGGGTGCCACTTACTCTGCAAGTAGCTGACTCTGGATCCAGCAAAAGAGCCTCAGACCATCTCCCTTCCTCCTCCATGTCTGACATTTAGTGTCTCACACTGAGGAACCATCCTTTCGCGTACTTGGTAGCGTATAAAAACTGTATGATGAACCAAAGATTTCAAATTTTGATTAATCGGTCCCTAAGACCTTTTTCCAGTCTTCTGTAGTCCACTGGCTGTGATTCATGGCCCAGGCAAGCCTCTCTTTCTTATTTTGCCATCTTCGCAATGGCTTTCTTACTGCCACTCGACCTGTCAAACCTGCAGCTTGCAGTCTTCACGGCTGAAACTGAGATTGGCTTTCTTTGGAACAGAGACTTGCTTGCTGTTGTTCCCTGAGCTGCCTATCACGCAAGCTGTTGACTCTCAAACTTTTTTTCTGGTTCTGTTGTGGCTTTGGGTCTGCCAGACCTCTTCCTGTCAGTTTCCTCCAGTTTCCAAGTACCTTTTGATGGTGTAGGAAACTACTCGCTGACACTTCGGCTGTCTTTGCAATTTCTCTAAAAGACAGACCAACGCTTTTAAGGATTATAATGGTATGTCTCTGTTCCTTAAATGTTAATTGCCTTTTTCTCACCATTATGATACAGCGTCCTGCAGTACAATACTGTCCAAATAACACATACATGGGGTTTGTAAGTAATCAACAAAAGTTGGGACTCCTGTAAGCAGTGGTGTCGTTAGGCCTGGGCGTCCGGGGCTATACCCAGATCTCCAATTGACCAAAAAAATAATAAAAAAAAATAGCCCCAGATCTATTCACCTACAATTCCGATCGCACATTATGATAATGTTTGCGGGGGGGGGGGTTGAGCTCCGAATGTATTGTGATCCTAGCAACGCCTCTGCCTGTAGGAATTGTTAGCATCATAAGCATAATTTAGCATAATTTTCTTCCATTGCTGCAGAACAGTTGTAAGTTGTTAAGAACATTACTTGTTCCCTGAATGAAATTAATTTTTTATAACGCAGTTTGTGATGACCTAACTTTTTTTACCGCTTTCCTTTATTCACTGGACTTGACCTGCTTAAATTTCAATAAAACCTGGACATTTTTTGACCAGTTTTGTATTGTTTTAGAAGTTTTAGGAACATGGGAAGGGACTGCTTTCCTAGCTTCAATCGAAAGCTAGTTCACCATTGTGTTGCCAGGACAAAGAGCTGCAGCGCATGTACTGTGTAGCTCAGTTGGTAGAGCATGGGTATTACAATCCCAAGCTTCTGGGTTCCATTCCCATATGGGGCAAGTATCGGGGACTAAATTACTTACAGTGGGTATAAAAAGTCACCACCCCCTTTCAGAATTCCCTTTTAACCTTTTTGTTGCCTTACAGCCTGAAATGAAAACACTATTTATACACTGCAACCCACAATATCCAGGTGAGGCAAAAAAATCTAAAAGTCTGAACATGTATTAAAATAAAAACAAAATACAGACCTTATGCAGGGTCTGGTTGGTGCCATACGCCTTCCACTTCTTAATAATGGTCTTAACTGTGCTCCAAGTCTTTGAAATCTTTTTACATCCATCCCCTGACATGTGTCTATCCAAAACGTTATCTCATAGATCTTTTAGAAGTACCTTTCCGCCTTAGTGGATTATTTGCTTTGAATTGCATTGCTTAGCAGTGAAGTCCTCAACGAACAACTGCTTTTATCCTGAACTAACCAGTCACTGATATTGATCACAGATGGAAGACAATTAGCTTGATTTGTGGATCTGGTAAGTGGTTGGTTATACCTCAGAAATTTGTAGAAAATGTTTGCAATTGTAAATCTAATAGGGGGTGTTCAAATAGGGTATTTTCAAATAGGGTATTTCGCTGTCTTAATTGTAATAATTTTCAGTTTTTGGAGATTTTTTTTTAACTTTCATATTGTGGGTTGCTGTGTGTAAATAAAGCTGGAAATACTCAGATTTTCTGTTTTTATTTTGGGTGGTAAGACAACAAAAGGTGAACATTTTGAATGAAGGGCTGATTTTCTATACCCACTGCAAATGAATATAGGTAGACAGGGAGTCAGATGTCATTGAAGCATTTGGTTGTCATTTTCAGGCATTACCCTTTGCCAGTGTTGGTAAAAAGTCTGTTTGGTATTATAGGGCCGATTAAGTTGTTGCACTTTACACGTCAGAGTATGCCTTTCCTAACTAACCTCCTTTCCTGTGTTCAGTGGGTGCACTCAAATGGAAATACTTGTTTTGGTCTATCTTTTTTATATAACTCTTTAGCAACTTTTTAACACATTCTGCTCTAAAATTCACTCTATGTAAGTCATTAAAAACAACATTGCAGTCTACTAAACCCTGCAACCTAAGAAGATACAGATGTGTGTTGATTTGATTGTGATGAAATGGTAAGCATACAGATACCGTATGGCTGTTTCACTTTGACTGTGACATGTAATGGGAGGGAGGTCACAAAAAACAGTTAACACTAATTGGTCCTGTGAATCAATCTGGATAAGAGCATCAGCTAAAGGATGTGCAATTTCAATTCCCTCTCTCTTTTCTAACCCCACCCATTCCCCCTGCACCTCTTTCTTACCTCATTCAGATGTTTATGGCATTCACTCATATGGTTCTCCGGGCAAAGAAGCAGAGTCAGATTCGTGCAGACAGAGGGGGACGTGATGAAACCGTCGATATCAACTTGCAAAAACACAGAGAGAGAAAGAAGAAGGGGAAGAAGTGTTGCTGAGGGAGGAAGGAAGGAATGGAGAGAGGGAGGATGGGAGGGAGAGATGTGGGATAAAAGGACCGGCAGAGACTGAAGCGTTGATAGTCTGTCTACACTGATGAGGGAGAAGACCCAGAACAATATGCCGACATTGCACTGAGACAAGATTGCTAGCCATTAAGGAAAAATAACCACTGTTATGTGCTGATTTTTTGAAGTTATGTTGAGTTTTTATGAATGTGTGTTAATGAAATGTTATCATTAAAAGGGAAAATGGATTCCCAGTGTCAAACTGTCATTAAAACCCCTAATCGAGGAAATACACTAACAGACTTCAGTGACTAGAGTGACGTTTGTCTCATTTCTAATTAAAATGTTGTCCATATGTGAAAAATGTTGTAATAAACAGTGAGCAATAAAGTCAATCTGCTTTATTATTTACGCATTATTCAATTGCTAACACATTGCAGGTAAACATACTTGAAAGCTGAACCCCCTTACCACAAATGCGAAATATTCCCCAGTGTGTTATACACATCAAATACAGTGGTCATTTAAAGTTGGTGATCATGTGCTTCAATTTTGACAATAGGGCACTTGCCTACAGTCCACTTGTGGGAAAAGGTTGAAGATGTACAGTAAGGGCATGACTTCACCAAGCTTATGTGTTGACTTTATCCATAGATTCCATTTTATCAAAAACATTCTCAATTGGCGTTGTACAATAACTGTCTACAGTGCTGACTAACCACCACAATGTTCATACCTTTGTAGACACAATAAGTTCAGATGAGTTGAACTTTTGATTGGCCAGTAGTATTGTTAGCCAATTAGATGAGAACATGTGCCTGGACCACATACATTGAAGTTGTGTGAATAAAAATGTTGGAGAGCACAACAATTTAAAAATGTTCATCATAGATGCTTAATTTAGGAATACAAAATATGATTATTACCTTGGCGGGTCCAACCCAACCCTTCCAAAACATGGCTGGCTCTAGCCATTAGGGGGACTTGATTGAGACTTTGTTTTAAATATTTTGAAACATGCAGTGTAGTAAATTTTTACTAATGTTTTTTTTTCCTTTTATTATGAATTCATTATTTACTTGTACGTTTTTCTAAATAAATGATTGTAAATAAATCCTTAATTCACTGTTTTGTGCATTTTCAAAACCCAGCTGCATGAGGTGGGACCTTATGCCAACTGAAGAACATTAATGAACACTGACATGAATGTAAATAGCATATTGAACTTATTAAGGTAACTTTTACAACAAATGTATTAACAATAAAGCCCATGGTTGGGCTTTTTGTTTAACAAGGAGTGATTTCTGACAGCTTAACAAAGTATCTTTATTATGCGTAAATACTTGTGAAGTAAATTTTGTTTTAACTTCCTATCTGATAACTTTACTTTTTCAGTTATTTGCTTTCTCTATTTTCCTCACGATTGCTTTTCAAACAAAAACCTTCTGAAGTTGAACTCCTTTAGGCCCATAGATTAATTGATGGTTGATCTAGAAAGAGAGGGGAAAACATGCTATGCCCTTATTTCGTATATCAATATGACCCTTTGTGTTGAAATCTAAAAGGTGCCCCTGGCTGCACCGGGTTGCACAAGTGAACACCATTTACCGTTGGGGCGGGTTATTGCCTCTCTAGCTATTATTTCCTGAACGGGGCGTGGACAGTTAAGGGCCGGGATAATCAGCAGACCGGAGAAACGCCGCCGGACCCTCAGAAAAAAATTTGAAATGTCCTTTTCCGTCAGTGGTGTTACATTGAAAGTAGTCCCTCCACGTCAGTGGAACAAAGATGGCCGCTGAAAGCGAGTGAGTTTGTTGATGAGAGCGTGTTGATAGATAGTCATGCTTTATATATGTGTATAATACGTTAATTTGTATTCTGTGAGATAAACTTTAATTATTTTTATATTTATTCGAATGCTGGGCGTTTGCGCAGTTGATCTTCTGAAAGCTTACCTATGCGTAGATCTTATTTGCCAGCTGTAAGCCTCTGAAGAGATTTATTTGGATGTATCAGTATCAGACTACGCTACTGTCCACAGTACAGTAGTGTTAACTCGCTAACGCGCCAGCTCCAGTAACGTATACAACCTAGTTAGCTTGCTACTCGTACTATCTAATTCCTCTACAACACAGCTGAGAGTGCAGGCCGAGATGTATATTGTGGACGTATTGAAAAGCGTTTCAAACCAACTGTTTATTCCACGTTATATCACCTTACCAATATAATAATGGTTGGAAATTGTCCTAGGTAACTACTGTAACGTTGCTAGATGTCAGGCCATGGTCGCTGTGATCATCATTTCAAAAGACTCTTGGAAGCCAAACAATCTGTTAAACACCAATAATGTAGCTTCTAAATAAATGTAATGGTAACTTCTGTAACGACACGTTAGCTACTAGATAGATAAATTGCTGTGTACTTTCAGATAGTTTTGCAGGATCGGACATTACATTAAACGTATTTGGTTAAGCTAACGAATGATTTGTGTTCAGTAGTAATTACATTTAAAGTTACAGTTTAATATATTTCTGCTGTAATATCACATTGCAAACATTAATTTGCATCAACATTTCGTGTGTTCTTTTTCTATTTTGTATCGGTTTTAATCTCTCAGTGTGCTGTCTGAGATTGAGGTTCTCCAGTCCATCTACCTGGACGAGCTCAAAGTGATCAGGAGAGAGGATGGGTGAGACTCCGTTTTATGACAGATTTATGATCAGCAAACCTGATTCAACTGATCATAAAAAACAGCTGGGGCTACAGTTGCTGTTGGGGGTACTAGACGATTGGTGATGGGAACCACTAGTTTACGGAACGTGCAGTACAAGTCTTTGACCAGACTAGAATAATATTACCTAATGCAACCCAATGTCCCATGTAGCTAAGTTGGCATTTCTGCAAGTCAACTCTGGTAGTGAGCCTCTTCTAAATGACTTTAACGTAAAACATTGTAATGGCTGATATGTGAACTTATCTTTCAGACTAAATCCACTCTGGTACAAAACAGAATGTTAGTAGTTAATGGAAGATGCCACCAATGGAAGATGCCACCAGAGATTCAACTAATTTGGCAATACAGTCTTTATTACTGATTCTTGGCAATGAGCTTCTGCTAAAAAAAAACGTGAAGATATCTTGTTGCCATCATTTGGCTGGATTTAAGAACTGGGTCATCTATTTAACAACTAACGAAATGCCCCTTTCACCAATTGCTTTCAAAAATAGAAACTGATAGTCTTTATACTATTGGCCTTCCTTTGCAAAACATATTTTTTTTCTGATAGTGAAGTCCATGGGAAAAGTGTGAAATTATGGTTTCTCCTTTTGGGAACAATAACCAATGTCCAAAATGATGAGGAAATTAGTGCTACTGACATGATATGGTTTATTTATAAGCTTGCTTCAGCAACATCAGTTGGACATGTGAATAGTGATTTATGTGTGAACTAATGAAGGCCAAATTAAGCTTCATTGGCGTTATTTTAGCCGCAGGATATTATGCTGGCAGCATAGATTTGTTTTAGCACAATAAAAGCCATCATTGAAATTTACACGGCAATATAATTAACGATCTAGTCTCTAAGAGAACAGACAAACAATATTAGAACGGACATTAAACATAAAATGTACAGATTAGATGCTAACTATATTGATGGCTTTTATTTTGAAAAATAGGTTCTCAGTTCGCGCTGCTAGCATAATATCCTGCTGCTAGAAGAACGGTAATGAAGTCTCATATGGCTATCACTAGTGTGAACTGCTAATTGGCAATCAGCCTAATATAACCTCTGCATCTGTGTGTGTTATTAAGATTTAGGTTCTTGAAAGTAACAGTCCTTTTCCATGTGGTGTTTCTGTTATTTTGGCCGTCCCTTGTATTTCAGGGAATGTCCAGATTATTAAGATGCATAATAGTATGAACCCCAATGCAGCGTCATTGGGGAGCCCTACAACAATATATAGAGTTGAGGTCTTTGAATATTGCATTTAAGGCTGTGAAAGTGGCATGTCAATGTCTGTATGAACATAGTATTATATAGGCCAGCACATGAACACACAGGTTGAAAACAGGGTGTTCTTATAGGCACAAATTATTTGGGGGTCACTGATATCAGAACATTTTAAAAACCCTACTGTATTTAGCGCTGGTTGGAGAAAGTGTCATTTCTTGCTAATTTAATAAACAATGCTTATATATGCAAATGTGTTGTTGTTCTTACAAGGGTGTTATGAGTACCATTGCCTGTGTGTTAGGGAAAATAAATCTCTGTTGAGTTACTTTCAGCTAAAGGTGGCGTTCCACCCTGTATTCAAAGAAAGCTTCTATTTTGGCTCGTTTATATCCAGTGTTTTAGTATGGTGCATGACTGATTAGCTTCGCATGGCCAGTAGATAAAAAAGAATGATACATAGCGCATAGACTCCGGCCTTTGGTGTGTGTGTGTATGTGTGTGTGTACGTGTGTGTGTACATGTGTGTGCGTGTGTGTGCGTGACTAATTGACATTCTCTGTTGCCCACTAAAAGGGGATGGGAGGTGAGTCTGGTCCTTTACCCCTCCACGGGTGAAGATTCCCTGTCTCAGTTTGTGCGACTGACCTTAACTTTGACTCTCAACTTGCTGGTAAGCTCCTGTTTTCCCTTCCTCGTTTGCTGTTTGGAATTTAGGTTACTTGTGTGAAAAGTAAAAATGTTGTGCATAACCCACCCCCAAATATACCTGCCTTGCTTTCCCTGCTCCTGAATAGTTACAGGAGTGTGTATTATGTTTTGGGTAGGTGCAGGGTGGGAACAAAAACTTGCTTCCCGAGTGGCTATTCAGGTCTGGTTTTGACAGTCCCAGTGTGAGACTTGTGCCCAACCTGCCACTTCCTGACATATTGTTTCTTGCTTGTGTGGACGTTTTTTCTTTCCCCCTCACATGTAACTTCCTGTCCTTTGAATCACGCCCTGTCCCACTTTTGTTCTCAAACCATGCCAAAGTCCAAGATGTTATTTACTGACTTCTCTCTATCACTCTCTCTTCCTAAGTATCCCTCCTCTCCTCCCTCCATTTCCATCCACAACCCTCGGGGTCTTTCTGATGACAAGCTGTGCAGGTAACCAGAGTTGTCCTAACATCTTAGGTTCTTTGTAGTCTCCTCTACAGCTCTGATGACTGGTCATTTCAGAGCTGGTCATTGCCTGTGTTTTTCATAGAATGCTCTGTCTCTTTCTCTCTGTCTATGTTTTGTCTTTCCCTCTCTAAATTTCAGTTTGCAGAAATGTCTGCAGGCAGAGGCGGAGTCCTGCCTGGGTTCCCCTGTGTTGTACCAGCTCATTGAGGTCAGTTCTGTCTCTGTTTCCCCTCCCTGGAACTTACTTATTCTGTTCTTATGGAAAGAAATATTGTAGGTGGAAACTACAGTCCTTAGGACAGTGACAATGCCACTAATGCAATATTTTTTCATGCCAACAATTAAAACATAAAGTGGACCAAACTATTGTCCATAGAAAATAAATATGACTCCGTGTGGCCGCATGTTTGTTTGCCTTGCTCAAGGTCATGCATATTGTAATGAATGAATGAACACAGTGGATTTGAGATTTCCTTTCTTTTGATTATTGATTGAGAAATGAGTTGATTTATATTAAATACCTGACTTGTACTTGACTCCTTCCTGTCTTTTCATCTCTCTCAGAAAGCCAAAGAGATCCTGACAGAGAGCAATATTCCTCATGGGAACTGTGTCATCTGCCTTTACGGTTTTAAGGTGGGCTTTTCCATGGGTATTACTATGCCTCCTTTTTTTCTTCATGCCTGTGTCTATTACGAATGACCCTTGAACGCGTGTGCGTGTGCGCGTGCTATATCTTGTACTATATTTATTTGGCCGGGTGGTTAGTGAAAATGAGAATTGGTCCTTAACTGTCTCACCTGGTTAAGACAGGGTGAATTGGAAAATAAAAACAAATAGTAGTCTTTTAGTTCAAAACTCCCTGCCGACCATTTTCCAATAGCATAGTTCCAGAGCATCCAGTGCTTCTGGATGTTGGTGAGCTTCTGGATGTTGGTGAGCCAGTGTACACAAAACAGAGGGTGCTGTACTGTTTGAAGTAAACCCCTTCCTGTTTGGTTCTGAAACAGGACGGGGAGGCGTTCACCAAGACCAGCTGCTACCACTACTTCCACTCCCACTGTTTGGGACGTTATATCACCCACTCCGAGACTGAGCTCCAGGAGAGAGAGAAGGAGCTGGAGCAGGACAAGACACGGGAGAGGGCGGACGACGAGGTGAGCACACGCCATCTGTATGCAGTGATGGAATAGGAGGGAGTGCTTTGGAGTAACTGGAGTAAATATAATTTAAGGGTTTTCTAAATTGTTTTGGATTTAAGATGACGTTGTTGGTTTCTTGTAATTTCCGCCTTTACTTCCAACTTCTAATTGGAGAGGTTGGAGGCTGCCACATTTGACACTCAAGGAGCAATTTGGGTTAACGGCATTGCTCAGGGAGGGAGCAAGCAATTTTTCACTTTGCCACTTCGGGGATTCGTTCTAGAAACATTTCAGTTCCTGGCTCAACACTGCAAGGCTACCTGATGACATAGTTTTTGAGACATCTTCCTGGAGGAAGATGCACTTTCAGGTCCTTACGTTTTTTTTTCTCCCTTGTCCTCTGTAGGAGCTAACAGTTGTTTGCCCCGTGTGCAGAGAACCTCTGACCTATGACATTGACCAGCTCCTGTCCAATCCCGCTCCAAGCTTTCCGAAGGTAAAGACCAAACTGCATAACACTTCGTAGCTGTTCTTCCTCGACTGACATGTGCTAAATAATGTTGGGAATAATTTCAGCATTTGGATCAATGTGAAATATATTTTTTATGACAACAATATTGTTTTAAACCAAACCAAACACTCAAGTCACCGCTGTATTATGGTGGATTTTTAAATGAAGCATAATGTCCTTGTAATACACAATCTTCTTCATATAATTATGGTATCCCTCTCAATGTATTTAGTTGTACTGACCTGTCCTCGTTCACTCAGCTGGAGGGTGCGGTGTTAGGGGCAGAGTTCCGCCAGAAGTGGGCTGAGCTCCAGAAACTTTTGGAGCGTCAGAAGGCAAAGGGCGGGATTATTGACACAGAGGTTGAGTCTAATCGCTTTCTCATACATATTAATGAGGTAAGAAAACAAAGTGGGGATTAGCACATCATTTAGTGTGGGTTTGTGTGATTTGTTTGAGGGAATTTTATTATTGGGCCTGGCCCCCTTTGTATGTTTTGCACCGAGTTGAAAGTTGATTGCATTCATTTTCAAATCAGCCTGCATCATGGATGAATTATTTTGATAAAAATAAAAAAAACAGGCTTCCCAATTAAAACTTGTTTGAAAATTAAAAATGTACACTTGAATTCAAACATTTGGGGTCACTTAGAAATGTCATTTTTTGTCCATTTAAATAAGATCAAATTGATCAGAAATACAGTGTCGACAGTGTTAAAGTTATAAATGACTATTGTAGTTGGAAATCTTAATTATTATCCCATTATTATTCCAGCTGCAATAGTCATTTACAACATCAACAATGTCTACATTATTTCTGATCAATTTGATGTTATTTTAATGGACAAAAAATTTGCTTTTCATTAAAAAACATGGCAATTCCCAAACTTTTTAACACTAGTGTAGTGTACATTCAATGAGATAGAGATTTCTGAATGATGCCCTGTTGTCAAAATGACCAAGCTGCACAAGTGACTGTTAGATTTGAATTTAGCCTCAGCCTTATTGCCCTTTCACGTGATAGTTCAACTCAGGCTAGCTAAAGAGGACTAGCTCAATGTTTGTAATAAACCATGTTAAAAGTGCAAATTCCTTCAGCCACCTCCTGACACCAACAATGTCAGCCCTGATGGAGATGCCTCTTCCAGCCAACCACTGCCCTCGCCGCCGGCTGTCTCCACCAATACACTCAATGACTCTCAGGAGCAGCCACATCACACCGTCCACTCGAATCGTAGGGGAGGTCACCAGCGCCGGCACCAGTGGCCTCAGGGCAACTTCAGGGGCCCCAAGAGGGGAGGGAGAGGCATGCCCTACATCCACCCTGGGAGAACTCTCCCCCCCATCGACCATCTGGACAAACTCTCTCTATCCTCAGAGAAAGATAATTTCAACACCGCTTATCCTGCCCATTTTCACTATGCACCAATCAAAGCCAGACGTCAGGAGCACTCTAGCCAACAGGAACCAAGACGAGCACAACTAAGTCAATCTGAGGAAGGAGAGGGATGCACCGAGCAAGTCCAACTGGAGACACTGGTTTCTAAAGAGGAACAGCCAATGGGCCCATCAAACCTGGACAGCTCAAAAACTGACGCCCCTTCTTGCGACGGCGTGGAAGTTGAGGCGGGCTTTGGCCATCGTGCGAGGGGGAGAAAGAGGGGCCCTCGCGGTTCAACGCACCATACTGAGCAATGGCAGGAGAGGCATTTCAGAGTAACGGACCAATGGGATGCTCGGGGGGGCGGGTACCATCGCCACTGGGATGGACGAGGTCGACAAAGCAGGGAAGGGGCCAACTACCACCGCAGCAGAGGAGGGGGAGAACACATGGCCAGTGGGAGGGGCTTCCATCAGAGAGTGATGGAGGGAGAGGTGGTTAGAGGTGGTGCTGCTCTTTGACAAAGGGAAAAAGGAGGAACCGAGAAAATGTATGTCTGTGCCTCCATTTTCATTCTCGACACGCCTAAAATAAAGCTTTGCACTGTCTGGCACCTTGATGAACTAGTGTCTCCTGCCTTTCTTTCCTAATGCCGTTTCAGTTGCCGTCATGAATTGTTGTTATGAAAGGACACTTGTTTAGTTTGTGCTAAAGCATTCTATTCCGCTAGCCTCTGTACCAGTCATTTTCGCTAACAATACGCTCCTTTTCCTTTTCACCATCTTCAAATATGAATATTCTGAGAAGAGGATTTGATCCCAATTAAGGAAATCTCATAGCAACACAGCAACCCACAACTGCAGTTAACCTTTTTTCTTCCCCAGAACATTTAGTCTGGTTGCTAAGCAATCATTTTTCCAGTGTCCACAGTTGCTAGCTCAGTACATTAAAACCAGTATGTATTTGACGGCTTTCATTTTTGTCTAGAACCGAAGCTAACAACCAACGCTAACAGCAAAAAAATTGACTAAGTCTTGACTCATTTTCTTGAGGCATTTTATCCCTTTTTTGACAAGAAATTGTGGAAATATGGAGGAGAAAGTTCTGAAAGAGCAGTGGGTCAGACTAAAACTCATACCATAGCACACATGCAGGCCGGGTGCAGCGGCCCTGACTGTTGCGACAACCAAGGCTCCTCGTGGAAAGTTTTCAGCAGCTCTGCCAAAACTCCAGTTGCATATTGGACACAGAGATTGCTGAAAAACACTTTCATTGGCTAAACAGCCTGGTACTCATACTACCATGGTGTTGCTTAAGATGTAAAATGAAGGACCGCAATTTGTGTGGAGAAAATATTTATTGTTAACAGAAATCGTCCTGAATTCTCTTGAGCATCATGTACCACAGCGATGTATTCTCTTCCGGTCTTAGTCTTGCTTTTACTCCACCTCATATGCCTGCATACCACCCTTTCCCTGGCTGTGTAGCCTCACTCCCAGCCCAACATTAACAGGCTGCTCAGTGGTATTAAGCCAGAGGCGAGAGCCACACTGCTGAAGGTATATCCGTTGCCAACGTGGCCCTCTGGGGACACCGACATCCCCTGGGAGGCATAGACTGGCCGCCCATTGAGTTTCTGCACCATCCGGTAGGTGTTTCCATACATAAGGGTTTTAGGAAACAGCTCCACCTGTAAGAGTGGATAGGGTAGTGGTAGGAGTGTGTATACAGGCTTTTTCAATGTTTGAGACAAACACTATAAAACCAGTTTTCCTTTATTTGAACTGAGCAGATGACTGGATTTAGATGTATCAAAAACAGAGTGCAAGATTTGATTCACAGCCTAATGCATTAGATGTCAGTCACATGGAAGAGAAGTCACTTGGTATCACTCACTAGATCTCTCTGTATTTTGATTGGTTCTTTGAATATGGTCCATACCACTACTTCTTCACAAGCAGGGGTGGTCAGCGAACCATGATACCGGTAGAACTTGGTGAGGTCCACATCCAGCAGATCACTGATCGACAGTGGCTGCACTATGTCAATGGATGACGCTGAAACATAACATTGGGGGAAAGTGATTTAGTGACATCTAGTAACATCTCACCATCTTGTTTTGAAGCATAGATACAGTGGGTATAGAAAGTCACTACCCCCTTTCAAAATGTTTATCTTTTGCCATACAGCCTGAAATGATAACAAAATCAGACATTTTCTGGCTTTATTTACCCACGGTAACCACCAATATCCAAGTGAACACCCCTTAATTAATACTTGGTGGAACCACTTTTGCTTGAGCTACAGGGGTCTCTTTGACTACGTCTCTGTTAACTTTGCATATCTAGACTGCAAAGCTCAGTCAAATTGCATGGTGATTTTGCACTGTCCATTCTCCTTTCTATCATAATTAGTGTCTCCAGTCCCTGCTGAAGAGAAACACCCACACAGCAGTATGCTGCCCCCACCGTGCTTTACTGTAAGCATTGTGTTCTTTGGGTGGAAAGATGTATTTGGTTTTCTAAGCAGTGGAGTCCTCTATGAACAACTGCTTAATTCTGAACTAATCAGTCACAACTATTGATCACAGATGGAAGCCGATTAGCCTGATTTGTGATCTGAAAGGTGGTTGATTATACCTCAGCTAGTTTGCAATTGCAAATATGATATTTTACTGTCTTGATTGTAATACATTTTCAGTTTTTTTTATATTTATTTTCACTTCATTTTGAGTGTCACTGTGTGTAAATTAAGCTCTAAAAATGTTTTTTTTCCAACCTAGGCAGTAAGGCAACAAAAGGAACATTTGAAAGGGGGTGGTGACTTTCTGTACCCACTGTATATAGCAGATATTTACTGTTTTGACATCCCACTATGTCTGAAATCTCACTGTCGTCTTACTTGGGACTAGTTCTTAAAATATGGCTGCTGAATTGTTCCATTCTGATGTATAATATCAGTGTTCTATATCCTCAGGAACCTGCAGAAGTTTCACCTCTTTTTTGCACCCCTGAACTAGCTCATCTGATTCACCTAATCAACAGAAGGAGCATTAGTTTATTAATTAAATCGGGTGTGTTAGCCCTGGAAATTTCAAAGTTCTCAGGAGAGGTCGGAGAACCCCTGCTCTATCATATCTACCTATCTAAGGGTCTATATACAGCTCCAGAAAAAATTAAGAGACCACTGCACCTTTTTCTTTCCAAAAAAGTTGAAAAGGGAAGTTTTGAGTGAGGAACAGAAGTGTTCAATTTGCAGTGGTCTCTTAATTTTAACCCTTCTGTTCCTCACTCAAAACTTTCCTTTTCAACTTTTTTGGAAAGGAAAGAAAAAGGTTTCAGTGGTCTCTTAATTTTTTTCGGAGCTGTATGTGTTCCGGAAGAAGTCAATTCATTTAATTGGAAGGCAATCCCCATAGATAAGACTAAATCGATCAAGTTGAATGCTGAATCCGCTTGGAGTGGACACGTACATGTAACAACATCATTATCAGACTGCAAAGCAGTGTCAGAGTCCAGTAGTACAAAGAGAGTACGGTAGTGCAACATGGTCCCTTAGATGCAGTACTACGCGGTGGGCGGGTGGATATGGTTAGTGTTGGGTCACAGAGTTCAGCAGGGTTACAGTAGCTGGAAAGAAACTGTTCCTGAGCCTGTTGGTGCGGGAACGAAGAGACCTGTACCGCCTGCCTGATGGTAGGAGGGCAAACAGTTTGTGGCATGGATGTGAAGGGTCCCTGATGATGCCACGCACCCTATACAGACACTGCTTACGCTGGAGGTCTAAGATGGCTGGGAGCTGTGCACCAGTGATGTGCTGGGCGGTTTTCACCACCCGTTGCGGGGCCTTCCGGTCGGCCACGGAGCATCCGCCAAACCACACTGTGGCTCAGGTAGTCAGAATGCTCTCGATTGTGCAACAGTAAAAGTTCTCCGCTTTATATGTTAGGACCCTGAAGATTTATCATGAATCTATAATGAGACTTAAGTTGAGAAAGCTAACGCCAGGTATTTAGCTTTTGGTACAACCCATTTTCATGCAGCATGTTTGGTGTTAATGTAAACATCTGAACTTATGTCATGCTAGTAGGCAGAATCAAACTCTTCCATTCGTGATTGTTTCTTTTGTGAGGCAGCAGATGGATTGCAATTATAGATAAAATACTATGCAGCCTGCGCAAGGTGTTCACGGATTTTCTCTCTGCATCTCTGAAATTCAAATGTTTTACATTGGCATGATATAGACAGAACAACTTAAAAACTAGATGACAACACTAAAAGCCGTAGGAGTGAGTTTTATATTGGTGGGACACATTTAAAATGTTTCCCAAGTATTCCTATTATTGTGTTGAGTCCAATTCATCTGCTTCTACCATTGGCTGACACATATCCCCTCTCCCCCTGATCCTACACCCTTGACTGCTCCTCACCCTTCTTTGTTACATTCAGCAGATACGATGTCAGATTCCGCCAGGCCACCGCATGCATGGAGTTTTCTGATACCTGGAATCCAATGAAAGTGTTGATAGTAAGGATAACAAGTTCTGCCCAAAATCTTTGCTATTTGAACAACATTTGTACATTTGTCATAGTATTGCATATTTACCGTAATATTTTGTGGACAGTGTAGATAAACCAAGTGTACACAACATTTTAGTTCTGGATTAATTGAAACTATCATCATGGGTTAAACTGTTGGAACATACATCTATGAAGAATGCAAAAACTGCTATCCCCTCTGGGTCAGACTTGGCCTGCTCCATGGTCCAGCCTTTCCTCAGAGTTACAAGGTGGACCTGAAACCCAACAGAAACAAGAGTCACATCATACATGACACATTAGTTGAATATTTTGAGAGGACAGCTTAAAGTATAATAATTCTGGAAATGAGATGGACATAATCATATTTAATACATGAACCATATCTGGGATGTTTGATACCAGTTTATTAATTACTTTCTTGTGATTACTATTTTCTCCCAAATTAGGAACCACCAGCCGCCTGTGACTTCTTACTATTTATTATTGCTCAGATTAGTACTGTTTACAGTTGCATCATATAAACAACCCCACCTGATACACGTGTAAATAATTCCTAGATAACACCATTTCAATATCTTTATTATTATTGTGTCATTTTATTTCTTTATTAATTAAAAAATGACCAAGAACTTGAAACACACTTTTAGTATCTAACCTCCATAGGGTATCTGACTGACTCCACTGTGTGCTCCGAGCCTGGGTGCCACATGTCACCTCCCCAGTGGAAATGAATCACGTCAGCTGTGTAAAGATGTGAGAGCCCCCCTCCAGTCACCTCCACAATGCCATTATCCAACACACAGCTCACTGAGATGATAGGAAGAAAGGAAGTATTGTAATATATGTTTGATGTGCTGTTATGTATTCACTATAGTTGAGAAAATAATACGTTCCCCAGATTTACTGAGATTACTGTCAAGGCAATGTGTCTTACAGATACGCTATGGACGAGCCCAAGGATATTACCTGTGTGTCCATTGTTAGAAAGGTACTTGATTATGTTTGGATTTTTTATGTTATTGAAGGTGAGGTTGCGGAGACTTGGATCAAATCTTAGCTGGTTAGGATTTATGTTGATTGGTGACTGCCTGACCCCCCCACACTGAGAGTTTGGAAGGGAGGCCCAGAAAGAGGGACTGCCCTCTAAAGAAGAGGGAAATAAAACAAAAGCCTCTGTCAGTCAAAATATTGGCTTGTTTGAGCTGTGTATCTCATTGCTATTATCTGTAACTATGTAACTATCTCTTACCACAACCATTGTGGCACCAGGGCTGGTCTAAAAGAAATACACGTTTGAAAATACATAGCAATTTAACAGAAAATATATACATATTTATTCAGCTTTTCTTTTGTAGTAAAGCTACGCACCTGCAACACCTTGTGAACAAAGAAAAATACACACAAATGTCTGAAACCAAAAAAGATACTATTATTCAGTGCATATTTTTGTTTAGCTATGGCTATGATTAGACTTCTGTTAAGCAAGTTCATATGTCATAATCTCTACCTGGTATCTTACCCACTTAAAAAACATAGTAGTTTCATGAATTAAACTTAAATTATTAACCAAAGAAATATTGAAAATAAATGTTGCCTAGCTACAGACGCTGTCCACCGTCAAAAACAACGTTTCCCTGCCAACGATTTATAAAGGCTAGATTATAACGGTTTACCCGGGACCTTTTACCGCTTTAACACATTTCTTAATTAATTAATTGTGGATTAATTGAATTAATAATTGTTAGAAAATGTTAAAGCAATTTGACATTTAATTCCACAGACATTCGTAAGTCTTATACAGGACTAGATTGTACAGTGATGTGTGCAGAATAATATTACCAAATATAATAGAACATGAACACTGTGTCCTCTGATCCTAGACCTGTTACAAAAACGACTCTTCTCTAGAAAAGTCCAGAACGCCCCCTCGCCACTGCGCAAACTCGTAACATCCGCGGCGCACGCAGGACGTTGTTTTGAAATCAGCCAAGATGTCTGGCGGCGCAGTGGTAACGACGAACGAGCGCCATATGCGGGATAATAACTACAACAATAACCTTTCAGAGGACAGAATGGATGTTGATATAGACCAAGGACACAACGTAACGGACCGCGGAGATTTGGAGAGTGGAATACAAGCCCCTAGTTCATCAAATGGCAGTGGAGGGGAAGACGATGAGTCGGAGGCCATTGATAGGGAAAGAGAACCCGGGGGCTCGAGTAAACAGCGCTCTGGGGAAGGCGTGGTGTTGAGCTGCGGCAGGGAGCAAGAGGTGTCGGTCGAAATCGGAGAGACGTATTTATGTCAGCGAGCCGATAAGACATGGCGTAAGTACTTGTTTATAAACCAGAATTGTTAGTTCTATTTAATGGCTATAGATACGTTTTAAAACTGCCACTATGTCCCGACGTTCTGTGTCATATCGTTTGATACTTACGAACATTTTAGTGAATAGGTATTTTCATGAAAAATGTATGTGAATAAATGTGAATGTTTTTATTTTTTCCAAGGCCATCATCAAGCTCAGTGTCAATGAGCTGGAAGGAATAGCTACCTAGGTAGTACTTTTGACTGATATGGCTACTGTACCTCATTTTACAACTCTGCCTCGCTCTTTTTCAGATTCTGCTGAGGTGATCCAGTCCAGGCTGAACGAACAGGAGGGCAGAGAAGAATTTTACGTACACTATGTTGGATGTGAGTGACACACACATACATTGTCTATGCTACTCTATCTTTTAATTCACCTGTCCTCTACCTCCCTCTATCATTTTTCCCTTGTCTTCCTCACTCCTTTCTCTTCCTCTGTCTGGCCCTGTAGTTAATAGACGTCTGGATGAGTGGGTGGGCAAGGCTCGTCTGGCCCTGACAAAGACGGCGAAGGACGCAGTGACAAAGATTGCAGAGGGGGGAGGAGGAGGTGAGCTCGGGGAGCAGCCCGAGAGAAAGATCACCCGTAACCAGAAACGCAAACACGATGAGATCAACCACGTGCAGAAGGTAGGTTAGCGTGGGATGGTGAGCAGCCTGAGCCTATGGACTGCATTCCCTCCTTAACACACACTTTCAATTACCTGTTGAGAATTTGTGTTCTTCTGTCTGGTTAGTTTGTAAATGGGCTCTCTTCTATTTTATAATGGAACCTCTTGCTCCCCCCACAGACATACGCAGAGATGGACCCCACCACAGCTGCCCTGGAGAAAGAGCATGAGGCGGTAAGTGATGTTGCTAACCATTCATTCAAGTTATTGCACATGCAGCTGCTACAGTCCTCCTGGGGTCAACATAAGACATGAATTCCATGACAGTGTACAGAACAGCTCTAGACAAGACAATATACTGCATTTGTCATTCACAATGAAGGCAGCCGTCCCCAAACTGGAGATATAAAAGCTGGAGGATCCTCTATTCTAGTTTATCAATCCCACCACTCAGCATCACATAGGTGTTCCTGCCTGGCTGCGCCTCAAAGGCTTGGTTTAAAATGTGACAATTGGAAATTTATTTTTTAACAATGTGCGCTCATTTATATATGTTCTCTTTGTCTTAATTAGTCTGCAATGTTTTTTTTAAACTTCGCATTTACTTTAAAACTATAGCTAATTAGGCCTACTTTTTTTGTTTTATGACTTATCTATTTCCAATGTATTTTGGGTAAACTTGAAGGTTTTTTGTATAGCAGGAACAGATGGAATGTTTTTGTTGTAAGAGCAGTAGGCCTTATTCGACCCAATAATGCAGCAGTACATGTCACCATTGGCAGTGGCTTAGAATGCTGGACTAACATAGGCCAATTGTTGCTTTGTGTAAAATGTGTTCTAGTTTGGTAAGCCTAATGTGATGTAGTGCCATGGTTCTCTAACCCCTCCCTGATGTCTCACGGTTTTGTTATAGTCCAAAACTAGCTCACCTGAATCAAATAGTCAGGGGCTAGTTGATTTCAGTGTGTTAGCTTTGGAATAAATCTAGTACGTGCAGTGGCTGGTGGTCCCAGGTTTGAGAACCACTGGTCTAGTTGCTCCCTCCAGTGCACCTTTACTACTTCTGAATGGGTAGAATCCAATGCACAGCTTTTTCAACTAAGGCCTCCCTCCACAATGATTCACCATTGTCTCTTTCAATAAAGAATACAAAATATAATACACTGCTCAAAAATATTAAGGGAACTCTTAATCAGGTCTTGATGAACGAAATATATTAAAGATCAAAATCTTTACTGTACATTGTGTAATTTGTTGAGAACAAAATGACGTAACAAGGGTCAATGGAAATCAAAATCACCAACCGATTGAGGGCTGGATTCAAACTCACGTGGAGATCTGTGTGACCCTCCAAGGATATACCTCCCCAGACCATCACTGACCCACCGCCACACCGGTCATACTGGATGATGTTGCAGGCAGCATGACGTTCACCACGGCGTCTCCAGACTCTTTCCTGTCTGTCACATGTGCTCAGTGTGAACCTCGCTAATGTTGGACCTGCCAATTCTGGTGTTCTCTGGCGAATGCCAATTGAGCTTCATGGTGCTGGGCAATAGGCACAGGTCCCACAAGAGGATGTCGGGCCCTCATGCCACCCTCATGGTGTCTATTTCTGACACTTTTATCAGAAACATGCACACCAGTAGCCCGCTGAAGGTCATATTGTAGGGCTCTGGCTGTACTCCTGTTACACCTTGCACAAAGGAGCAGATACCAGTCCTGCTGCTGGGTTGACACCCTTCTATGGCCCTGTCCAGCTCTCCTCATGTAACGGCCCGTCTCCTGGCATCTCCTCCATGCTCTTGAGACTGTACTGGGAGACACAGCATACTTTCTTGTGAAGGCACGTATGGATGAAAGGTACTTGATCTGCGTGAAGTTGGCCCCTCACCCAATGCTGGACAGACCTGCGTGAAGTTGGCCCCCCACCCAACGCAAAACGTTGTCAAAATAGGCTCAATCGTGTGTGCCATTAAAATTTTCATTTGTGCTGCTATCAATTTATAGATATTAAAGAATATTTTATAGGTCATTCTGAAGTCACTCAGCCCCCCAACATGCTCCAAAATCAATCCAAATAGTCTCATTTGTTTGTGCTTCGTTTGTGCTGGTTTTTGTCGCTAAAATTTTTGTTTGTGCTGCTTCGGTATTTTATATATTAGACATTTAATTATTGGTGATGCCAGCCCCCAACATGCTCCAAATTGAGTCAGAATAGGATCATTCGTTTGTGCTGTTAAAACTTTCGTTTGTGCTGCTGTCGTTTTTTTAAATTAAATTCTGAGGACGCTCAGCCCCCCAACATCCTCCAAATTCACCCAAAATAGTCTTGTTTGTTTGTGCTTCATTTGTGCTGGTTTGTGCATTTAAACGTTTCGGCGAAATAGGCTTAATCATTCGTGCTGATTTGTGCCGAAAATCGTTTGTTTGTGCTACTATAATATAATTTTTTAGATATTAAAGAATATTTATAGGTCAAATTCACTCAAAATACTGTAGGTTCAATTATTCGTGCTCCTTTTGTGCCGATACAGGTTTGTTTTTGCGACTGCTTTCTTACCGATAGTGACAGAGCTATAGTGGAAAGAGAGTAAAGCCAGTGCACTATCTAGTAGGAATGTAGGAAATTTGTACCAAAAACTGTAGCAGCACAAACAAAACTTTTAGTGGCACAAACGATTGAGACTATTTTGAGGCAGTTTGGAGCAGGTTGGGGGGCTGGTGACGCTGCATCAGCACAAACAAAACTTTTAACTGCACTGGAGGATGTTGGGGGGCTGAGTGTCCTCAGAATGACCTGTACAATTTTATTTAATATCTACAAAACAATGGCAGCGCAAACGAAAATTTTAACAGCACAAACGAAGCACAAACAAATGAGCCTATTTTGACTCAATTTGGAGCATGTTTGGGGGGCTGAGTGACATCATCACCAATAATTAAATGTCTAATATATAAAATACCGAAGCAGCACAAACCAAAATTGTAACGGCACAAACCGGCACAAACGAAACACAAACAAATGAGACTATTTTGTTTGATTTTGGAGCATGTTGGGGGGCTGAGTGACCTCAGAATGACCTATAAAATATTCTTTAATATCTATAAAATGATAGCAGCACAAATGAAAAATTTAACGGCACAAAGCAGCAAAAACAGAGCACAAACGATCAAGCCTGTTTGGGCTACTGGATGGGATACTGGACTGCCTGTGCAACCTGAATGGGCTGCATGTACCACCTCACGCTACCAGTAGTGACAAGGACACTAGCGAAATGCAAAACTAGGGAAGAATCAGTCAGAAAGGATAAGGAAAGAGCAATTGTCTGTGGCCACCACCTGCAAAACCACTCCCTTTTTGGGGGTTGTCTTGCTGTTGCCTCTCTAGTGCACCTGTCACATTCATTTGCACCGAAACAGGTGGCATTGATTCACAATCGCTAATGCTTCCAAACTGGACCGTTTGATATCCCTGAAATATAATTGACTTGGTGTTATACTGTGATTATTATGTGTTCCCTTAATGTTTATATAATATGTATATAATATGCAGTGTATATAATATGCCTAAAAGATATCTTAAATTAAAAACTGATAGCCGGTTGGGGAAATTAAAAAATGTGCCCCCTTGCCACTCCCTTCCTCTCACCCAGATCACCAAAGTGAAGTATGTGGACAAGATCCAGATTGGCAACTTTGAGATCGACGCTTGGTACTTCTCCCCGTTTCCAGAGGACTACGGCAAGCAGCCCAAGCTATGGATCTGCGAGTACTGCCTCAAGTACATGAAATACGAGAAGACCTTCAGATATCACTTGGTCAGTGATTGATGGCTACATTGGTTTGAATGTTCTTGCTTAGCTACCATATGTTGTTAACATTGGATACACGATTTAACCAGCATGCACGTGTAAAGCGTTGAACCTTGTGCTTACCTTGGCAGATAAGGAAAGGAGCTGTCAGTTTGAGCAACGAGATTTGGCTTCCGCATTTGACACAAACCTTCGAATGGGGAATGGGGAGGTTCGGCAATAAAGAGCTCCCAAGAAACTGCCTTTCTGTTTGACAGAACAGATTTTTCTCCATGCCGGCACTGGGAATCTAGCAACCTTCCGGTTTATAATCGGATGCTCTATCCGCTAGACTTTTGCAGCCTAGTTTAGGGGTATTCAACTCTTAAAGGTTCAGTGCTTGCTAGTTTTCTGTTCTACCAAACCATGAATTGAACCCATTTGGTGTTCTGCGTCTAAATGAGTCCCTGATTAGGGGGAACAGTGAAAACAAGCAATGGAGCTGGTGATTAATGGTTAGAGCCCTGGGCCAGTAACCGAAATGCAGCTGGTTCAAATCCCTAAATTATTGTTGTGCGACTTGAACAAGACACTTAACCCTAATTGCACTTGTAAGTCACTCCTGACAAGATTTGTCTGAATTACTAAAATGTAATTGTTTCCCACATTTGTCTCCTTGATTCTCCCTCTCCTTCTCCAGTCCCAGTGTCAGTGGAGGCAGCCGCCTGGGAAGGAGATCTACCGAAGGAGCAACATCTCTGTGTATGAGGTGGATGGACGCGACCACAAGGTGAGAGTACAGGAGGCGGGGCTGGCAGAATGACCGCAAAAATGCGAACTCCAAAGCATTCTAAACAGGGCTCTTATTTATTCGGATAAGCTCTATAAAATCCATTTGATTGGTTAGTCCACTAAGAACCCAAACCATCTGGACCTCTCGGCCTCAAGCTCTGATTTCCATGTTTGTCAAACCCCATCACCTTATTCCATAGTATTTAGTGCCTTCAAAATACAATGCAGTCGAACCAGACCTGCTGTCGGTATTTATGGGCCTCATGTCTTTCCGTAGATCTACTGTCAGAACCTGTGCCTGTTGGCCAAGCTCTTCCTGGACCACAAGACCCTCTACTTTGATGTGGAACCTTTCGTCTTTTACATTCTGACGGAAGTCAACCGCCAGGGAGCACATATTGTGGGATACTTCTCCAAAGTAAGCACTGTTCCCAGTTCAGGAAATGGAGTCTGTGTTTTTCCATTGAATGTTAACTGGGAATGGTGTTTGCCTATCAAAACGGCCTGTTTATATCCACTTCGCAGGAGAAAGAGTCACCAGATGGGAACAATGTGGCGTGCATCCTGACCCTCCCGCCCTACCAGCGCAGAGGCTACGGAAAGTTCCTCATAGCCTTCAGTGAGTGGGAATATACACAGACACCTTACTGTTACAACGGCTTTAATTGCGGCCACATTTTCCACAAAGACTGTTCTGTGTGCTTGATGATGGCCGCTTACTTCTGTCTGCACCCAAGTCAGGATTACTCCACAATACATTCAGTAGATCCCTTAAATCCACTTCCTGTTCCTCATGTGTTCCACATATTTTGCACCATTGATATTGTTAGCAGTAATGGGGTCGGTCCAGCTACTAACCAGCCTCTGTCTGTTACTGTCTTTTGCTCTATCTATTTTCTCTCATTCATCTCTCTACCTCTCTCTGTCTGTCTTCATGTCTAGGTTATGAACTGTCTAAGTTGGAGAGCACAGTTGGTTCTCCAGAGAAGCCCCTCTCAGACTTGGGCAAGCTGAGCTACAGGAGCTACTGGTCCTGGGTGCTGCTGGAGATTCTCAGGGACTTCCGGGGCACTCTGTCCATCAAGGACCTCAGGTACACATCACACAGACAGATATAACCTGTTCCTCCATATCATAAACACATCCATCCACTTGCACATACATAACGTAAGTGTAACCTACAGGGAGGTAAGTTAGAGAGCCTGACCAGTAACCGATCAAATCTCAGAATCGTCAAGACAAAAAAATAATTCCTTCTGTTCCTGAGAGAGGCAGTTAACCCAAGTTGCTTCCCAGGTGTAATATATTTTGAATAAAATAGGTTATGTGTGGGTACTTCTTACCGTATGGAAAGGAAAAACAGACACTGCTGTACTTTATCGAGCTCTGGGTATGCTGGCTACAAAAAAAGATAAATAGCTGATGGATTCAAAATATTTTCTCCCACAAAAGCATAATTTCAATATTCCTAATGTATAAGATTGCTTTCGTTGATTAGACCTGGTCTGTTTAAAATTAGTCAAATTATCTGCTGTAAATACTTAGCTTTTGCTTGGGACAACAGGGCTGCACAGTTGCAGTCACAGTTAGTTCTATAGACTATAGTATAGTATTAGTCATAATCCCGATAAAACCTTGCAGTACAACTGGAAAAGTGTCTCTTGGTTCGTAGACTATTCCATTTCTTCCAAAGGGAGTTATTTGATCCACTTCAAATGATGTCTGTTTTTTGTGTAGGCTTACCGAGATTTACACGGTTGTCAATCCGCCTATGCTAGAGTAAGCCGAAATGAAACGCAGGCCTTATTTGAAGCGATTCTTAACTTTCTTATGGAATAAATAAATGTTGAAATGCGAATATAAACGGTATCACATTTTGCCGCTATATGGGGATTATGACGCGCAGACTATACCAGTCTGTTACGTTCATTTTATTAACTGAAATTATCAGGGATGCACCAAAAATAAGAAAAATATTGGCCAAAACCAATAGCCGATATTCATATACCACAATCGTTCAATACTGATTTGTGATTTGATTTCTGTGCCTGTGTACCTTGGCATGAATAAAATAAAAAATTGTGCTTCTGATGATGGTTCTTATTTCAACAAATGTACATTAAATCATACAAAAGTTACCTTTTTATTAGGGCTGTCAAAGTTGTCAAAAAACACTTTCTATTTTTGAACCTCAGAGACATCCATAGGTAGCGCTTGACTTTAGCAGGAATTGTCAGGATCGCAGTTCCTGCCTACACTTACCGGTAACTTTATTTCCGTTTGACTTGTGCTGAGCGCTTTACACCCCCCCAAATATAGCAGTAATATGAGTAGGGCTTTCACAATATCAGATTTTCACTACACGACTATCATGGCCAAAATAGTATCGTTATTGTAAATTATTGCAATATCAATAGAAAATGTGAAAAAAAATATAAGAATAATGTTATTGGTCAAATTCATCTTGAACTTTGTGTTTTGTCTCTCTTTTTGGCAAATGAATTACACTCACAATATGGGTGTAGGGAGGAGGTGAGTATGTAACCATAACTGTACAAAATAAAAGCATACAAAAAGTACAATTACACTTAAAGGATAGTGAAAAGGCAACCAGATTAAGTGATGAACAAAAGATCCACAAGGTCTAGCACAGTTTTTGGACAAATACAACAAAATTTTTGCCTAGTGACTAGCCTATCTCTCCTGTGGGTTCTGGTGGGGCTAATGAGTTGATTTTAATGCCAGTGCATATTCCCAGACTTGTAGTTTACTCATATGCAGTGTTTGTCCATAGATGGGTGATATGAATAAGCTATAGAAAAACTGAGTTTTTGGAAAAATACAATGTCCTTTTCTCCAAATGAATAAGCTTCAAAAACAGCGTGTCTTCGCAGGTCTGTCCCGGGTGTTCTGATCAGGTAAATGGGTTAATTCAATTGCCAGTGTATAGGTCCAGACTCATGCATTGTTTGTCTATAGGTGACATGAAAAAGCTCTCAAAAAACCCAGAGGAGTTTTTGGAAAAATACAACGTCATTTTTGTCTAGTGAATACGATATTATTATGTGTATAATTAACATGATATCAATATACATTAGTACAATGTGTGGAGCTTGCAATTCTCTCCTTGCATCCCGCACACTAATCTCTAAAAACCCATCAAATGTGAAGGCCAGCTGTGCCTCCCCTAACTCTGACACTCTTCTCACTTGTAGCATGGTAAGTTTTCATTAATGTTTGCCTGACCGTGTAAGCGGAGCAGGCTAAGAAGTGCGAATGTCTCTTACTGAGTGAGTGAGTGAGTGAGTGCCTGACTGAGTGACTGACTACCCCTTGTTAAATAGCGTAGTGGTTAGAGAAGCGGACTTGTGAACTATAGGTCCCGAGTTCGTATCTGCTCGCAGGCGATGCGTAGAACGCATTATGAATTATACCGTATAGACGAAAACTTTGCTGGCTAAAACCGTTAGTATCTACATTATGGTAAGCCTGAAATAAAACAGTCTACGGTTATATTGCGACTGTTTCTGGTGGATTTTCAAAGTACGCATCCGTGTGTGCGTTTTGGGTCAGGATAGACAAACATTTGCTGGCTTAACAACGTAGTTACGATATCTTAAGCCTTAACTGAAACTGTATACTGTTATATTGCGACTGTTTCTGGCATGGAATAGTTCATCTTCAGTCTCGCTAGAAATTGCTCAATTCTTATGATTATTCCTAGGAAATTAGTAGATACTAGTAAGCCTATTTAACACAATCCTGAATGGAGTCTAGCGACTACTGAAACTTGTAATGCCGTGGCGTAGTGGTTAACGACAGTGTTTCTCATATGGAAGACCTACGTTTGCAACGACATTTATTAATTATTTCTGGTAGATTCCACGATTCTCTCGTCTTTTCACTTGATGAAAAAGTTAGTTATCGTCGCCTTTATTGATAGTTATTGTATAAATGTCATTCATGAATGAAATAAAAAAGTACGTTGTTTTGCCATGAAAGAAAAAAATACATTCCTATGCCATAAAATGAAATAGCTTTGGCAGACTCGCTATAGCAATTGCTGAATTCTTATGACTATTCCAGTTAGTAGATACCGGTAAAGCTTATTACTGGCTTATACGCTGTTAAAACTGCCAGTGGCAAACGCAATACATAGCCGCTATTTGTGGTAGAGGTTAACTTAGTAAGAAACGTTAGTTTAACTGTATCAGTTTCATTCACGAATGGCCAATTAACTATTAAAACGGCCTGTGGCAAAAGAGGATTTCTTCAGGATAGGGACAAGAGGCTATACTGACACCTGTCTAAAGTACAGCTCCATGGTGTAGTGGTTAACGACACAGCCTTTCATGTGGGCGACTTGGGTTCGAATCTCGAGATGGCAACATTTTCTATTGCGGGCCGGCTGAACTAGGCTTGTCTGGTTTCTTGTTTTGCTAATCTTAGCGAAGCATTGATCTTGTCGCCAGTTGCATTTCCACTAAAACATTCAAATAGTGGAATTTACAAAGAACTTTCATGTTCTGCATAAATTACAGATCTCCTCTGATTAATGTTTGTAATCATCTCTAGTCACTTTAGCTACCTTATACCATTGCCTTTTCAAGTAGCCTAACCTATGTATTTGGTAGAGTTTGGGAATAATTTAATAAAGACACATATTGCTCAAAAAAATTAAGGTTACACGTACACTGAAGTGCCAGAATAGCTGGTACACCAGTCTAATACTTGGTAGGTCTCCTACGGGAGCGCAGACTTTCAGAAATACGATGGGGCATGGACTCCACGAGCTTGCGGAAGTATTCTGTAGGCAATGAACACCATACTGCCTGCAGAGCGGTCCACAATGTTGTATTCCGAGGTGTAGGATGTGTGTGTTCCATAGCGCGTTGCATGGCATCCCAGATGTATTCGATAACGTTGAGATCTGGTGACTTAGTTGAGAATGGCAAGATCCCAAACTCAGATGAGTGTTCCTCTAACCATAATTTGGCATGTCTAGACTTGTGTGGTGGTGCATTTTCCTGTTGAAAGAGGCCAAACCCATCAGAATGAACGCATGAATGGGTATAACTCGTCAGAAAGGATGCACACACAGCGTTCACTTGTCAGAGATGTTTGTAGATGTACCAGGGGTCCCATTGAATGCCAGCTAAACAAACCCCATACCATTACAGAGCCACCACCAGCCTGTACAATGCCCTGTTGACATGCGGGATCCATGGCTTCATGGGGTTTTCTCCGCACACTGATCCGTCCATCTGTCCGAAACGCGACTCATCAGACCAGGCTACTCGTTTCCAGTCATCAAGTGTCCAGTGGCGGTGTTCCTGAGCCCAGTCGAGGCGCATAGCTGTGTGTTGAGTATTCATCAGGGGTGCTCGAGTTGGGTGTCGGCTCCTAAAGCCTATATCCCTGAGAGAACGTTGCACAGTCCTCACGCTGATGTTTGTTGAGGGCCCAGCATTGAATGCAGATGTTATTTGAGGCCGAGTTACACGCCTATCGCGTGAAACGATTCTTGCCAACCGACGCTGGTCACGTTCTCCCACAGTCTTTTTACGGCCACACTACTGTCTTAAGTTAGGTGTTTTGCCAGAATTCTTGTATTCACGGTACACCCTTGAAATGGTAGTACATGAACATCCAAACTTCTCTACCTCTGAAATGCTATGACCCATCTCACAAGTTCCAATTATTAAACCGCGTTGAAAGTCGCTTAAATTGTGATAACTTGCCATTCTCATGGCGGAAACGGCTCTAGATGCTTCTACAGATGTCTATCGCTTTATATATGCACTGGCAGATGCAACCAATGACATGCATAGGTGGCGTTGCTATGTATTTTGTATGGGCTCATCTGTACCAGTTTTTCTGGCACTTCAGTGTAATCATCACAGTATTACACCAAGTCAATTAAACTTCAGGGATATCAATCTGTCCAGTTAGGAAGCATAAGTGATTGTGAATCAATGTTGCCTGTTTTGGTGCAAATGAAAGTGACAACATGTGCACTGGAGAGGCAACAGCAAGACAATCCCAAAAAAGGGAATGGTTTTGCAGTTGGAGGCCACAGACAGTTGCTCTCTCCTTATCCTTCCTGACTGATTCTTCTCTAGTTTTGCGTTTTGCTGGTGTCCTTGTCACCACTGGTAGCATGAGACAGTACCTGCAGCTCATTCAGGTTGCACAGGCAGTCCAGCTCCTCCAGGATGGCACATCCATACGTGCCGTTGCAAGAAGGTTTGATGTGTCTCCCAGTACAGTCTCTAGAGCATGGAGGAGATACCAGGAGACGGGCCATTACATGAGGAGAGCTGGACAGAGGCATAGAAGGGCATCAACCCAGCAGCAGAAATGTATCTGCTTTTTTGTGCGAGGAGGAACAGGAGGAGTACTGCCAGAGCCCTACAATATGACCTCCAGCAGGCTACTGGTGTGCATGTTTCTGACCAAACTGTCAGAAACGGACTCCATGAGGGTGGTGTGAGGGCCCAACATCCTCTTGTGGGACCTGTGCTCATAGCCCAGCACCGTGCAGCTTGATTGGCATTGAACACCAGAATTGGCAGGTTCGCCACTGGTGCCCCGTTCTCTTCACGGATGAGAACAGGTTCACACTTAGCACGTGACAGACGTGAAAGAGTCTGGTGACGCCATTGTGAATGTTATGCTGCCTGGAACATCATCCAGCGTGGCCTGTTTGGCGGTGGGTCTCTGATGGAATGGGGAGGCATATCCTTGGAGAGTCGCACAGACCTCCATATGCTATCCAAAGGTACCCTGACTGCTGTTACAGTAGGTACCACAATGAAATCCTCAGACCGATCGTCAGACCTTACGCTGGTGCAATGGGCTCTGGGTTCCTCCTGGTCCAGGAAAATGCTTGGCCTCATGTGGCCAGAGTGTGTAAGCAGTTCCTGGATGACAAAGGCATTGATGCCATTGAGTGGCCCTCACGTTCCCCAGTCCTGAATCCAATTGAGAACCTCTGTAACGTTATGTATCAGTGCATCCAACGCTGCCAAGTAGCGCCACTGACTGTTCAGTAGCTCACTGATGCCCTGATCCAGGTCTGGGAGGAGATGCCCCAGGAAACCATCTGCCGTCTCATCAGGAGCATGCCCAGATGTTGTTGGGAGTGCATACAGGCATGTGGGGGCCATACACACTACTGAGTCACATTATGAGTTTCTATGATGAAATTCACACAACCTGGAACAGCCTGTGATTTTAATTGTTGAATTGAATTTCAGTGTACAATGTACAGTAAAGATTTTGATTTAATATATTTCCTTCATCGGTGTGTGATTTAAGTGTTTTGAACAGTGTATTTCGTTGTGGCTAACCATCCATCAGGAAAACTACTGTTTACAGGTCCTCATCTGAACCACATTCTAATAACATTTCACCCAATACATCAAAGGATATACATTGATAAGCATTAGGAGTGATTGTGTGAATGAAATGCCTGCACACCCTGCAGCTCTCCAGATTTGAGGGTCTGATATGTGTTTTATACAGTAGCCCAACGTAGCAGTTATTCTACTTGGTGCCTTAAGAGAACCACGTTAGGAGATGGTAGAACTATGGGATCATATACCAGCAACCTTCTATTTAGATTTACATGGGCTACATTTAGATGCTGCCAGTTAGGGGCTGGCATTTAAGGGCTGAGGCAACTTGCATTTATTTAATTCCAAGTCAAGCACTGTCCATAGTTTCCAATAAAACACAGTATATGTTTAACACAATGCACTGCTTTTTAAACAGGTAAGTGTGTATTTAGGGCAAAATTTTAACATTCTAAAATTGCGATTAGCTACAGAAGATTATGCAATTAATTATTTAAATTGTTTGACAGCACCACTTTCTATATATTTTAAAAACAAAACCTTCTCCCAAATTATTGATAATCTGTGGAAAATGTATAAATTACATGATAAATACACATTCCCTTTCTGTTATGGTACGTTATGCAATGCCTTGATATAAATGTAGTAAATGAAATAGGTAAGGAATTTAACTCTCAAAATTGCCTTAACAAATGCCAATGTTAGTCTTTGAATAGGGAGTAATTTCCTAAGGAGTAATTTGTTGAAATTAGCTGTGTTTCTGAAGATCATTCAGTGCACTGACATAGTTTGCATCCTTAAAAGCAAAAAGGATGCAAACTATGTCATCCTAATTCTCTGGACAGAGCATCAAGTAAACTTTTTGGTTCACCAGAAAATGTGCCAGGTAGATTCAAAATCTACCAGCCACTTATTTTGACAGCCAACCCCCATGCCTTTACACCATAAAACACAAAACAAACCAGTATGCAGTGTAATGAAATTGAAAAATTAATAAACGTATTTCTAGTTACAGGTAACTTGATATATTGCTGCTCAATTTATTAAAAAAATCATAAATTATCTCGCTTTATATTGTACCAGTGAACTGTACTGTACCATAGTAGGCATACGAGCATAGGCTGAAAAACAGTTCCTCAGATTTTTCCCTAAACCTGTCTCCTAGTATACTGAACAAAACATAAGTGCAACATGCAATATTTTTTGTTGTGTTACAGTTCCTTATAACATGCGTAGCCCATTCTCTCAATCCCAATTAATGACTGTACACATTAAAACACAAATTCAGCCTGAGATTCTCATTGCCCCCCTCTTCCCACCCTCCTAGTCAGATGACCAGCATCACCCAGGGTGACATCATCAGCACGCTGCAGTCGCTTAACATGGTGAAGTACTGGAAGGGCCAGCACGTCATCTGTGTCACACCCAAACTGGTGGAGGAGCACCTCAAGAGCGCCCAGTACAAAAAGCCGCCAATCACAGGTAAGCTCTCCTTCATTTTCATGTGTCATAGGCTGCATCTCAGTTGGCACCGTAATTCCCCACGCTGGCTGTTTATGTGGGTCTCCCGGACTCCCCTCACTGGTGGTTAAAACCCTTGCAGCAGGGAGACGGTTACACACAGGAGCACAGCCTTAGACCGGCTACATCACTTGCAAGCTCCACTGACTGACCTCATTTCAGACATGCAAACCTGTTACTTTGTTGCGATATTTGCTGTTTTGAATTTCAGTGTCACATAGCCTCTAACCTATTGGGGTATAGTTTATGGGTTGACATCTCAACTCTGTTTGCTCTAATTGCTTTGATAACCACGATGCCTATGAACACCTCTTAGCCGTGGAATATTGATCATACACTACACCCCCTCATGCCTTATTGCTTAATTATGTCATGTTTCATGATCTGTGTGAACCAAGGATAAACAGCGGCTGCTGCTTTTGGCAGTAGCTAATGGTGATCCTAATAAAATTGTAACATTTTGTACCAAAGCCCTCTGACTTGGAAGCTCAAATTTCGCCTTTTTGTTGATCAAGTTGAAGGAAGAAAAGTGCAGGCTTTAAAGATTGGCAGGTCCCATGACCGCCACTTGTATTCTTGACCCACAATCCCACTCTCCAGCCGCTGCTCTTCTCCATGTTTGTCACTGTACTCTTTGTCTCTGCAAAGCTTGGGGGAGGGGGTAGTTTTGCAGTAGTGCATATAATGATGTTGTTGTTTTCTAGGATAATGATGTCATATTAATGCTCTCTGTGTGTGAGCCTGACCCTGTTCCTCTGTCTCCTCAGTTGACACAGTGTGTCTGAAGTGGGCCCCGCCCAAACACAAGCAAGCCAAGTTCTCCAAGAAGTGAGAGGAGCAGCCTTGATGCCAGGCCTCCCAACCAATCAGCACACGCATGGCATTCATTTTCCTTCCCCCTTCACTTGCCCCTACCCCCAACCAATTTAAACTCTGTTCTAAAGAGAAACCAACACATGTACATTACTAGCGTCTTTCAGTCTTTTTTGTTTATTTTTAAATAAACAAGAATAGTGATATTCACTTAGGTGGTCTTTTCTTTTATTAACTTTGTGAATTTTACTGACATGTTTCCATCAGACTCAATAGATGCTTCTTAGGAATCTTAAGCAAGTATTATGACAACTAAGCTGTACTCTTATTTGAAAGTAACAATTATGGTTGCACTTTAAAAATTGTCAGAACAAGCTGCTAAATTGTTAAATTATAATAGTGTTTTATGGCACACTGTCTTCAGTTGTAAAGGGATGTAACAATGAAAGAAAGCAGCATTCAGGTGTCAGTGTTGGGTATTTTCCCCACATGGTCATGTGAGACTAAAGTCGACTTCAGCAGTATTGTCATAACGACCAATAACAAATCCTAAATGCATGTCATAGAAATAGCAGCGGTGCACCTTCATTTGCTTCTGCAGCTTTTAAGACAGTATTATGCCAATAGACCATCCTTAAACTGCAGCTCAACCTTCAAACCTTCAAATTCAGAAGTTCGTGGCGTTACAAACTTATGCTCCAGCCCTACTCTAACTGATTCTTGGGTATCATTTTAGTCAGTTGAGCTGCAGTTGAAGGATGGTCCAGCTCCGGAAAAAAATTCCGGAGCTGTATATTGGCATAATAGGGTGTTAAAGGTTGCAGAAGCAAAAACCTGCCCTCACCTCTCCTGGCCAGTAAGAATTCCACATAATTGAGAAACAGCTAGCGCATAAGTGGTTACCCTGGGGAAATACATTTAATTACCCTTAGGCTGTTTTTTATTTTTTATTTAGAAGCAGTACATTCTTATTGGCTAACCCCGCTCAGGTAATATGAAGGTAATTAGATGCGCTTCCCCCCTCATCCCCTCCTTTCCTGTCTACTGTTCTTGTTCGACCACATTCTTCTGAATATCCACCTGAGACGGACTCAACTAGCGGCTACAGATAACGGTAAACTGTTGTGAAATCAGTGTTTTCAGTTATCAACTCGTTCCCTTAATAACTTCGATGGGTGTCGGAGATGACGTTATTGGATGAGTTTTAACCTGCACGCTAAATCTACCTTGTTACTTTACACCGGGCTTATTTTTTCATACGGTGAACTACACGTACCAGGTGTCCAGGTAAGCAAGGACCAACGTTTCCGTTCTGCTCGCTTTGATAAACAACGGGTTGATTGTTCGTGTCATTAACGAGTTAGGAATTTGAGTCAGCTTTTCAATTCTGTTTTTTCCTGAAACTGTTTTCCCTAATCATTTTGAAATAGAATGGTGAATCCAGGCATCCAGTTGATCATTTTTTTGGCAGTCACCAGTAAGCATATTTCGTACTTTTCTTTCAAGCCTGTCAACACTTCAGCATATATTTCTAACGATAGGAATAGGCGGTAGGCTACATAATCTCATCTCCCAATTGACACAGGTTGAATTGAAAGATTGATGATAAATATTTTTTTGTGATCTTCCACAGGTTTGAAGATCAGTTCAGCTCAAGGTGAAGTAAAAGTATTAGCCTATGCTGGATTTTGTCTGTGGGCTTTGCTCTTGTATTTATTCTGAATAATGGATGCAGACAAAGCCAGGACAGGTGTGTTTTGAGTGAAGTAGTTACAACCTGAGTCTGAACTTTATCTGTTTTTAAATGATTGCCTCCTCTTGGGATTTGTGAGGTGTTTGTGTTTGATAAAAACACAGGAGGGGATAGGGACAGTATTTAACCCCTAATTCCACCTTATCCCACTTGATACCAAAGTTCTGTTTTTCTCCATCAGTGTGTGGACGGCCACCACTGGGGAATCGCATCGTGGGAGGAAGTGAGGCGCTAGAAGGGGCATGGCCATGGCAAGTGGACATCCAGATGGGGGCCAGTGGGCACATTTGTGGGGGGTCGCTCATCACCAAGGAATGGGTGCTGTCTGCCGCTCACTGCTTCCCTAAGTAAGACTGCTGCCTGTGGTGTTGGCGGGGCATATAATGTGTGTAGTCTGGGTTCTTACAGTTAGGTCTAGAAATATTTGGACACTGACACAATTTTCATAATTTTGGCTCTGTACGACACCACAATGGATTTGAGATGCAGTTGAAGTGCAGCCTTTCAGCTTTAATTCAAGAGGTTGAACAAAAATATTGTATGAAATGTTGAGGATTTGAAACCATTTTCATACACAGTCCCCTTATTTCAGGGGCTCAAATGTAATTGGACAAATTTACACAATCATATATAAAATGTTCATTTTCAATACTTTGTCGAGAATCCTTTGCAGGCAATGACTGCTTGAAGTGTGGAACGCATGGACATCACCAAACGCTGGGTTTTCTCCTTTATGATGCTTTGCCTGGCCTTTATTGCAACTGTCTTCTGTTGTTGTTTGTTCGTGGGTTTTCTGCCTTAAGTTTTGTCTTTAGCAAGTGAAATGCATGCTCGATTGGGTTGAGATCAGGTGACTGACTCGGCCATTGCAGAATATTCCACTTCTTTGCCTTAAAAAACTTCTGGGTTGCTTTTGCAGTATGTTTTGGGTCATTGTCCATCAGTAAAGTGAAATGCTGTCCAATCAGCTTTGCTGAATCTGTGCAGACAATATATCCCTATACACTTCAGAATTCATCCGACTGCTTCTGTCTTCTGTCACATAATCAATAAACACTAGTGACCCAATGCCATTGGAAGCCATGCATGCCCATGCCATCACCTTGTCTCCACCGTGTTTGACAGATAATGTGGTATGTTTCGGATCATGAGCCGTTCCAACCCTTCTCCATACTTTTTTCTTCCCATCATTCTGGTACAGGTTGATCTTAGTTTCATCTGTCCAGTGAATGCTGTTCCAGAACTGGGCTGGCTTTTTTGGATGTTTTTTGGCAAAGTCTAATCTGGACTTTCTATTCTTGAGGCTAATGAATGGTTTGCACCTTGTGGTGAACCCTCTGTATTTGCTCTTGTGAAGTCTTCCCTTTATGGTAGACTTGGATAATGATATGCCTACCACCTGGAGAGTGTTTTTCACTTGGCTGGATGTTGTGAATGGGTTTTTCTTTACCATGGAAAGGATCCTATGATCATCCAGCACTGTTGTCTTGTTTGGACGTCCAGGCCTTTTTGTGTTTAGCAGTGCTCACCAGTGTTTTCTTTTTTCTTTCTCAGAATGTACCAAACTGTTGATTTAGCCACTCTTAATGTTCCTGCTATCCTGCTATCTCTCTGATGGATTTTTTTGCAGCCTAAGGTTGGCTTGTTTCACTTGCATTGAGAGCTCCTTTGACTGCATGTTGTGGGTTCACAGCAACAGCTTCCAAATGCGAATGCCACACCTGGAATCAACTCCAGACCTTTTTCCTGCTTAATTGTTGAAGAAATAACAATATAGTCAAGTCAATAGTCCAATAGTCCAATTACTTTTGGTTCCTTGAAGAAGAGGGCTACATATTAAAGAGCTGTAATTCCTTAACCCTTCCTCCAATTTGGATGTGAATACCCTCAAATTATTCTGAGACTGCACTTTATGCCCATATTCATTAATTAACTGTAACTTGAATGTATTTTGGTCAACAACCAAAATAACAAAACTTGTCAGCGTCCAATTATTTCCAGACCTACCTGTATCTCTTCGTATTGGCTAAATTGCTTATTTAAAAATGATTGCCCAAAATAAACAACCTGGAATACATACAGTGGCCCCAAGAGTTATTGGCCCCTGTAGGTAAATATGAACAAAAAAGCTTGTGGAAATGTAGTTGTTGTTTATCAGCTTGATCTTACACTCATATGTAAATCATATGAATCTAACTTTTATTTGAGTGAAAATATATTGAAGAAAATAAATTGTCATCAAGAAATATTTATTTTATTCAAATTGGAGGCTTAACTCCCTTAATCATCAATCTACAAATAGATGATATGACACAGATTTTTTGACTTTCACAAATCAGGCAATGGCTTTCAAAAGATAGATGCTACACACCTCAAAATACCCTTCTCCACTATTAGGGCAATAATTAAGAAATTATTGCCCTAATAGAAACAACAACTTGAGCTGTGAAGAACCTGCCTAAAAGAGGACACGTTTATTTTGCCCCCATGCAATGAGAAAAATGGCAGAAAATATCTCCAAGGGTCATAGTTGGAGAATTGCAGAAATCAGTGTCATCTTGAGAACACCATTGTTCTCAACCAAAACCAAATTTCCAAAACTGAAATTAGACACCACGTACAGGTTATTTGGGCCTGTTGCCAGAAGAAACCTTCCTTCCTTCCTTGTCTTTCTCCGTCCAAGTGATTGGCGGACCAATCACAGAATTCTCTAATATCTGTGGGAGGGTTTTAGTTGATGACGACCACAAAAAGCTCAGAATAAAAAAAAACAATATAACAACAATGGACTGTGGGGTGTAACTTGACTGAAAGAACAGCAAATAGCACCATTGAAGGCTTTTCTGAACAATGATGTTTTCGCTCTTCTTCCGACCCGGTCCAGTCGCCTGCAGAATAACTTTTCTCAAAGCTCATTGTCAATGACCCTACCAAACGTTTAAAGTGTATGTGTATCCAGACTGATGTGTGAAGTGAAACAGAATGTGAGCTTGCAAGATCAGGATGGTTGTACAAAGCTAGAAGACATCCCCTGCTGTTACCAAAACGCAAATGAAAGCACCTTCTATGGTGTGATGAGAAAAAAAATGCATTTTGGCAACAAACAATTTCATATGAAGAGCCATGGTCATGCAGAAAATAACCTAGTCCTGTCTATCAGGAATGGTCATCCATCTTATGTTGTGGGGCTGTTTTACTTTTAAATGCCCTGGCAACCTTATTAGGATACATGGTAACATTTTTAACCTGTCTGCCTCTGCCAGTTGGAAAAAACTGTCGTCATTGGATCATCCTGCTAGACAATGAACCTAAGCAACTCCAAATCTACATGAAAGTGGTACACTAAATAGAATCAAACATTTGCAAAGGCCATCACACTCCCATTGAAAACCTGTGGGCTAAACTGATGAGTCCACAAACAAGGACCAAGGACTTTATGGATCTGGAGAGTTTCTGTATGTAGGAATGGTATCAAGTCCCTTCCTGTGTTGTCCTACCTCGGCAAGATGACTCAGAGTTGTTGTCTTGGCAAAGGGAAGGTGCCAATTAATGTTTTGAATTTAAAAAAAAAATTAAAATATTTTCACTCAATCAGAAGGTTAGATTCATATGATTTTTTTTTTGTGTGTGTAAGATCAAGCTAATAAACAGCACTAACATTGTCTTCACTGTAACTGGAAAAATTGGTGGAAAGCAAAACCTGTATTTACAGTGAATCAACTCCTGACCTGGTGTGGGGTAGAAGCTAGCTCAGTGGTTAGAATGCTGGGCCAGTAACCAAAAGGTTGCTTATTCAAATTGTGACCTAACTTTCCAAGGTTGTCTCAGGGGCATTTGGGATATGCAAACAAATGTTTCCATTCCACACCAACACAGTCTACATGTTTGGTCACATGTCAAAGAGGACAAATACACCTCCTTATTTTAACATTTGTTTAGTTGTTCTAAAACCTCCCCATGTTCCAACACCTCCTTCCCCTCCCTCCCTTCATTCAGCCCCTTGGATGTCTCCTCCTATACTCTGTATGTGGGCCGTCACCAGCTCAACGGCTATAACCGCTATGAGAGTCACCGGCGTGTGGCCCGAGTGGTGGTGCCATCATCTTACCAGGAGCCCCAGGGGGGCAGCGACCTGGCCCTGGTGCAGCTGGCCCAGCCTCTGGCCTGGAGTGAGCG